>JAOEHX010061296.1:8257-34362 GCA_025448015.1 Bolborhynchus lineola
TCGGCGCGGCTCGGCTCGGTTGGACTCTGCTCTGCTGCTTTCTGCGCTTCAGCACCGCACCGCTGGACAGCGCCCGCCGGGCAGCGGCTGCGCTGCGCTGATCGCCCGCCGGGGTTGTGCGGGCACGAACCTCGCGGGCAGCCCCGGCCCCGGTCCCGGCTCGCCCTCCGAGGGGCCTGGGCGGCAGCAAGATGTTCCTCAAGCTGGCCGTCGTGGTGCAGGTGCTGTCGCTGCTGGCAAGCCGGGCGCACTGCTTCCCGAAGCCCGGGGGCAAAGGTAAGCGCCTTCCTGAACACATTTTCTCCATTTTCTATGAATGGGGAAAGTTACTCAGGGTACAGATAAAGTAAAAACTTTCCTTCCACTTGACTAAAAGCAGTTAGATCCTAAAGAAACAATATTCCTGGTGCAAGACACTGAATGACTGAAGTTGTAATCTAATACGAAAGTGAAGAGATAGGTGCTGGTAGAAGGAAAAAGCTCTGAATTGTTTCAGTCTTTTCCAAGACATGTTTGCAGCCATTCCACAGCAGTTTCTGCACAAGTCTCACTCCCAGTCTCCCCTAGTATTCTGGATGTAAGAGATTTTTAATCTCTTGGTTGTGCCAATCCGATTATTGCTATTTTAGTCAATCTCTTACAGCATTCCCCCCCCCCTTTCCTTTTTACTAGTTTTCGTATCAGAAAGGGGTTACTAAGTCTATATCTGTATTTGTATTATGTCTTTTGCAAAATCTCTCCTGCCGCAAACAATCATGCTTTGTTTAAATATGTGACTTTTTATTGTATTCTCATTCTTCTAAGAACAATGATTTTATTTTTTTTACATGAAGTATCAGTTGGTATCAGATTTAAGACTGTTTTATGAGAGAAAACTAGAAGAAAAAACATGCTGTCCTTTTGTAGTTGCATGCTTCATATAAATGAGTGTATATCTGTGTGGTTTTTTATTCTAGATAAAGCTATACACAACAGACAATTAAGTGTAGAAAGACCTTTGGAGGAACAGGTAAGTGAAATAAAAAATATTTACAGTGTTTTTTGGTTTGGGTATTTCCATAATATTTTAAGCCTTCAGGTACCAGATCCATGAATATCCTAATGGCTTAATAAATGAGTTAATATATTTGTCAGTAAAGTAAATATTGATGAGCTTGGATACAAAATAGAGAACTGACACATAGAGTTTTACTGTCCAGCATTTCAAAAGCAGGTTGTTACCTCCAGCAGCTCACAGGTGTATCGTCCCTTTGTATTGACATCCTAGAGGAATATAGGAGGAGCTTTGATTGAAATGGGAAAATGTAACTGGCATTTATCTTTAAATGGAAATCCCATCGCAGCTTCTCGTAATGTCCGATTATGAACAAAGGGTGAGGTGGAACTGACAAAAACTGTGAAGCGATAAATCATGTTTTACTTATTAATGCAAACTTCTTACTAAGAGTGAAGATCAGGCATTAAGGCTTCTGCTGATATTGATAAATTAAGAGATCACGTATTTTAGTGTGTTTATTCCTTCTGCCTATTTGCTATTTTACTTGTTTTATTTTTGTATATCAGATTGCTGAAGCTGAGGCAGACAAGAATAGGAAGATAGCTTCCACAGGTAAAACATCTTTCCTAGTTTTATAGCAATATTCATAATGGATTCAAAGAGGTGTAAGATTTTATGTCATGTGTGCATTGATATGTTTTCCAGAAAATAAGCCAGAGTTCAGGAATTATTCCTTTGTCGATGACCTGAATCTGCTAAAATCAGTAGCAGAAAGAGAGAGGAATGAAAAGGAGAGGGAGTCAATTAGAAGCTCTTTGTATGAACAGCAACTGGCCATGGATGATGCAGACTCCACCAAGAACCGCAGGATTGTGGATGACTATGACTCCACTAAAAGTGGACAGGACTATAAATTCCAAGGTATTCTGTAGTTATCTTTTGGTGAACTTTAGGTTAGACCTCTCTTGCAGTCTGGTTGCATTCATGAATTTTTCACTCACCTTTGTTACTGGAATGCAGTTTTGATTGCTTCCTGTAGTGGAAGCTTGTCATATTAGAATTAGGTTTTGAAACACAAGACAAAAGAATTGCTGTTGATTTTCAGAGTCTTCTTCTGTGGAGGAAAATCCAACTTTGTAATTTGCATTATGTTTTTAGCAATTTAGATTCAATGGAAGGAAAATGGGACATGCTTTTATATGAAAATATATTTTATTCTGGTTTGAAAGGAAGATGCACTTTTACATAGAGCTAAATTACATATATTTGTTCCAAGTGTTCTGTGTAATGCTAGATAATTCTCTTCATCACAAAACTAAAAGTTACCAAAGTCCAAAGAACACTTGCCTTTACTACAGGAGTAGTTAATTGACTTGTAGTTTAAGTGAGTCCTCTGGGAGCTGTGAGCGGCATTTAGCTCAGGATCTTTTTAATTATATCAAAGTATGCAGATCACAGGGCAAGGTTTCGTCATCATATTCACTTTCCCATTAGTCATGATGATATTATTTGTCATAAGTAATGATTACATAATTAAAAATTCACTTGCTAAAATCCAAACAAGGAGATAGTGTGCTGTTTGTCATGATCAGTTTTGAACTAAGTGGCCATACAATGGAAGCTGATACCAGGAAGATGGATGTAAGCAGATATGTGAGGAGTATTCTCTCATTCTTACATTCTTTTTCTATAAAATAAAGGAGAGTATGCTCCTGACATTCATCTTTGCTCTTTCAAAAGAAAAGTCAGAAAGTCATTTTTCAGATGTGGAAAATAGACACAAAGAACTTTTTACTGGGTGTGATGTAATGGGTTCTGAAGTGTGTATCGAAGTATATTCCTAATGTTTAAAAAAAGTGCTAGTTTGCTCTGAAGAGAAAAAGATGTGGGCAGACATTTCTTTTACAAAATGTCTAGTCCAAATGACTTGGGACACTCAGCACACAGTTAAACTGTAATCCTTTTAGATGACCCAGATGGCCTCCATCAATTAGATGGCACTCCTTTGACTGCTGAAGATATTGTTCAAAAAATCGCTGCAAGAATATATGAGGAAAATGATAGAGGAGTGTTTGACAAGATTGTTTCAAAACTTCTGAATCTGGGGCTAGTAAGTATCTTCTTAATACTTCATTTAGCTGGTTTGTGGGTTGGTTTAATGCTCTTTTAAAAAGCAATTGGATGAGCACTGTGTCCTGCTGACTTGAGTGAAAATGAATGGGATTTAGGCTCTAGGCAAGCTTCTTGAGTTATTGGGCACACTGCAGTAATATTGTTGCTCCTGTGATAGCTTTGCAGAAAAATAGGCCAAGCTGCAGAATGTTTCTGATTTTGAGAAAACATTCACTGATTATACTCTTCCCATGTCTGCTCTCATTTTCCCTGTAATTTCTCTTCTCATTCTCATAGAGATCTTTTCTATTTTTAACTTCTTTTGGATGCTTATGGGGAAAAGCCTGAGCCCATTCCTAACCACCTACTGATTATTGTCATCAGCAGGTGTATAATGGTGCTGGTTAGCTGAGGATACGTATCTCATTGTTACTGATTTTTAGCAAGACTGAGTTTGTCTCCAACCTCTAGATGTCTCAATGGTTTTAGCCATTGCAATATGGGATCCTTATACTTTGAAGTGCAAACCTTATCTTTCCTGTAATAGATTTTGCAAGTAGTTGTTGCATGCTGAATCCCACTGATATGTTGCAGAACATATGCATTTATACACACACATGTATATACACATGTATACTGCACTTGCAGCTCCATCATTCAAGCTGGACTCTTAACAAGTGTATTAAGCCCTATATTGGTTTGCTTTCCTACTGGAGGCTGTATGGGTGGGTAGGTGTTTTTTTACGTATACCCACGTATCTGATGTGTGTTTGTACGTGTGTATATATATCTTCATAAAAATATAGACATGTATATATGGCTATATGTATAAACATATCCATCAATGAACATATTAACCTAACTTGTCTGTGCTTAGCTTTGAAACAAACATATTTGAAGCAACCTATTTACACAGCTCAAGTTTCATATCAACCACGAATCTAGGAAAACCACAATATTCTATAAGTACTCTGCACAAATGTTTTAACAGATCACAGAAAGTCAGGCCTACACTCTGGAAGATGAAGTGGCAGAGGTTTTACAGCAGCTAATTGCGAATGAAGCGAAGGACCGTGAGAAGGAGTCTGAAGATTTTGATTACCCTCCAAGCAGAGTGGAGAGTGATACAAAAGAGAAGCAACAGGAAAGAATGGTAACTCCTTAGCTAATTATTTTTATTCATCTTTCAAAAGTACAAGCAGACCAATACACTGCTTTGCTTTAGGGAAAAATTAGTTCAATCTGGAAACAAAGGTGTTCTTAAAGAAATTCCATTAGAGAGAAAAATAAATTGTGAGTTACTTTGAGGTTTAAGTCAAATGCCTAATTGAAATAACTTTGAGAAAATAGTATAGTCTTCACCTCATAATTAGGAAAATGTTGACATCAGATACTGATACTATTTATTGCTCTACTAACTCTATCACCAAAAGCAATGTGCTTATAGATACTATTTTTTTATGTCTTTTATGGAGATTCCAAGCAAAGCAGATCGTGATAGTTTCGTTAATGGAGAAATTGATGATACACTGGATAACACGTGGTCATCATCTAATATCTTGGAAAGAAGAAATGAGCTGCCCTCTGAAGATAATTTTGAAGATCTCCAATATTTTCCAAACTTCTATGCACTATTAAAAAGCCTCAACTCAGGTGAGCTCATTGTGTGTTTACAGGACTAATTAGGAAAAAAGTTAGAAAATTTGTGTTTTCTCTGGTTTGTTCTTATGCTTTCCCTTCCCCACAGCTGCTCTAGTTGCCAAAAGACCATGTGCTTTAAAAGCATTCTCTAAGATGCACAGAAGAAATTAATGATTAGTGAGTATGGCAAAATACTGGGAGGAACGGCACTCAAAACTGCAAACTGTATGACCTAGGTAGCCCTTCCCATCTTATGCTGTATGATTCAGGAGTCCTGAATTCTTTTTATTCCCGTAACAGCTTGATGGAAAAACTGGCAAATTGTTTTCTCCAGAGATCTTTCCAGTAACATCCATGTCTCCTAAGCCAACAGAGATACGAGTAAGCCACAGTAGAATTCTCTTAGTGACAGTACCAGTAAATGAGTCTGAGCCACCCAGCCTTTTCACAAACCACAGATTCATTGTTTATTGCAATGAAAGCGCTGCATGTCTCTTCCTATTCCGGTGCTAGACATCATTGCCTTCCAGTTATTTCAGGCAAGACTGTGGCACCTTGCCACAACCCCTTTGTCAGCATGCTCTGCCCCACACCCACTTGCACCCTCTGCAGCCAGCATATCTTCTGCTTTTTCCAGCACAGTCAACAAGAATTTATTCTGTAGATTCCTTGTCCTGCAGAAGCCTTAATCTTGCTTCAAATTGTCCTCATGAGCACCTGAGTGGAGAGCTAGAACCTGCGGGCATTGTTTTGCTCAAGTCCAGTCTACAAACTTCATACTCTTCTTCCTGTTCTTTGCATTTTCCCATAGCAGTTCTGTATGCTCGTTCTTTCTCTTTTTGTACTCACAAAGCAGAACGGCATGTTGGGTTTAACAGGTTATCAAGCAAATCAAACCAGGTGCCACTGGCTGCCCATCTCTGCCTGTCTCCTGCTTTATCCTGTTCACCTGCCAGCTTGTATCATGCTGGAGGGCAAGGGATTCAATTCAGTTGCATCCTACAGATATTTGTTAAGTTGCAGGCAGCAATAAAAAAACTGTTGAGCAACTCTTTAAAGGGGCTGGCTCTCAGCAAGGCTGAGAGTATGTTTCAGACTCTCCCTGCCTGACAATGTCCCTGCCTCTGTTGGATCCTTCAGCAACAACCTGGGATGCTTGTGTAAAGTGTGTGATGGGGGAGTTTCGTGCTGCTAATGAAGAAAGAGGCATATTGCTCAGCAGATAAAAACAATGGAAAAAAATCTAATAAGCAATGACTGTGAAGATAGAGATATGCATAGGCAAGAAAGATAGATTTTTATAATGAAAAATCGTTCTTTGTAGCCCATTTTGGAGTCAGGATCCTTCCAACCATGCAATATTATATTTTCCCAGAACCTAAGCCATGATATTGTGCATGCTAACAGTCTCATTTGAGATACTTTATATTTTTTAATTGAACTCATGGATCTTATAGGAGAAAGGATCTCTGAGCCATCTTCCTCATATAGAGCCTATATGTGTCCTCTGACCAGCAATTTGAACTCTGGCAAGTCACTTCATCTCAGTGTGTTTAGTTTTCTTACCTGTAAAATGGAATTCATACCATTTGCCTTCCATAACAGACCTTCACAACAAAAAGCTATGAAGCACCAAACCCTGAAGTTTTAAAATATATCCAGCTGTACTTTGCAGGAGCAGTTTAAAAGGAAACATATATAGGAGCTCTCTTTGCTAATCCAGCACAGCATTTTACTTTAGTGAGTAGGTAATTTTTTAGGCATTAAGTTTGTGCAGAATCTGCAGAACTGAGTTTTCCAAGTTGCCTGAAGTCTGACTAGTTTTGCTTTATCTCCTGCAGAGACAGAGGCAAAAGAGAAAGAGACCTTGATAACTATTATGAAAACCCTGATTGATTTTGTGAAGATGATGGTTAAATATGGAACAATCACACCAGAAGAAGGGGTTTCCTATTTGGGTGAGAGCACATTATGCCACAGTGTTCTTAATGCTATGTTCTTACTTTACCAATAGTGGTAATTATATTTTCTTGCTTGCTTTTATGAATCTTGTTTTAGACTTGTTCATTCAAAATGTTAAAGCTGTACTTGAAAATTATTCATCCTTCCTTATAGCAATGTTGAATTCCAAACTGCTTTAATATTTACATCAAATGAAGGAAAGGTTCTTTTTCAGATATGTATTCAGAAGGTTATTCCACTTTCACACCTGTGAAGCGCACTTGATTTGAATGGCTTTAATGTCAGGGGAAGATTAGTGTTTTGCTCAGTTATATTGATGTGGATCTGGTATCTGCATTTTCTAAAAAGAATCCATCACTTCAGTACCATTCATCTGTCACCTGTAAATAGCTGGAGTAGATGGGACCTAGTGCTATAGTCTTCTACCAAATAAAACTCCTCCTGCCCATGGAAAGCATTACATCTTGGCACAGGAGTAGTTTTTGAAGCACTTTCTCCTGGATCTGTTTTAGAGTCTGTGGCTATGCAGACTTTGTGAAATTCCCTGAAGAGGGATGTTGGAACAGCCTGGTTTTGTTCTGTTTTGTTCTGCTTTGTCACATACCTCTCCTGGTTTTTACAAACTTTTCTGTTAACTGTTGGTAGCCTTTCTAGATAAACGAGAAAAGCTACAGGAGGGCTCATCTGCATAAGCTCTGTACAAACCTTTTATTTCTCTTAAGAATTCCTGGTCTGGGTTAGCCTGGAAAGATTTTGTTTACATCAGGGCAATTTCTCAGCTTAATAAATCAGCCCATTACAGAGATGGGACTGGCAGCGATCTTTCATGATTTCTGCTGGCTTGTTTGGTATGGGCCATTGCAGATACATGGTTTATCCAGGCAACTATAACTGTATGGATTATCAATTCCTTGGCTGCAAAAAATCCAGTGTATCATAATTCACATTCAGTTCATGATTGCGCCTCTTTTCTAAAGAATCCATTATAGCTCTAACCAAGATTATCACTTTATTTTCTGTGAGAAGTCCTTGGATTTTACAATGTTTTTACTACTTCTGCTACAGTTCAGCTCTTTACTTCTCTGGTTAACTATATATTTAAAGAAAGATAAACATAAAGAAATGGTTGGTTACCAGCTCAGTGGTTTCAGTGGCATTCTACAAATGAAGATATTACAGCTGGAGCATATATTGCCTTCACTGATAGTCTTGTGCCAAACCTTAATAGGCTAAATTCATCCCTGATGCAATACCACTCAGATACTGGAATTACACTAGGGATGCATCTTTTCCTGCTGAAATTCAGGGCAGTTGTTCACATTGGCTTTACTTTGAGTAAATAAATACTGTATCCCTGGAAACAAATTGCCATGATGACATAGTACCGAAGGCAGGGATTAGGTTCAGAGGTCTGATTCAGTCTGGATTTAAAGTAGGACTATCAACTGATGTATCCAGGCTCTATCTTGCAAATGAGTGATTTAAGAAGAGATGGATTTTGTACTTCATCAGTGCAATTTACTGTAGTGGAAAAATCTTTCTCATAGGTCTCAAGTTGCTTCTGTGGTATTCTTTTTTTAGACTTGCTGTTAAGAAATTGCTTTAAAGCTGACCTTCATTCATTGGGCTGATACTGTCAAAGATTCAAGAATAGCAAGCACTGGAGAATCTTGGCTTCTTGCAGTATCCCTAAGCATGGCAGCAGTTTCACTGCCACCCTTATTCAACTAGAAGTTACATCATCATATACTCAGTAATGCTTGAATAGGTACTGTGTTTCTGGTGCAGTTTAGGTTAGGGAATTGATGCCCAGCTGTGTTTATTTATAGTGGATAAAGGAATTAGTATGAATGACTGTCAGAGAGAAGAAACAATTTTTTAAATGGGCAGCTTTTGCATACTGGGTCTGTGCAGATGGATTATGTCTTTTCTCTGTTCTATTACAGTAGGAAGTTGCCTAAATTACTTTTCCCCACTCTGTGGCTGAAGCTGTGCATAAGCTGTGTCCCTGAATTATACATTCAAAATACTAAATCATTTACTGAATCAAGTCACAAGCTTTTGTGCCTCTCACACAGATGCAGAAACAGTGACTTTGAATGCATATACCAGTAACAGCTGGTTTGGGATTTGGAAACCACGGCATTATGTCATCATCATTGTATCCTACTCTAGGGAAAGTATCTTGCTGCTGCAGTGAATGATTTTATTAGGTTTACCTTTAAGTTACAAAGGATCTAGCTGCAGTGCAGTGCAAGAAAAACACACATGCACATACATACAAATGCAAGGAGGGGGAAGTTCATGTTTTAATATACATATTCAATATTAAATAGAAATTTGAAATCTTTCCATATGCTAAATATGTAACTGAGAACCCAGAAAGCCAGGAGAAAAAGTACTGCCTACCTTTTACAGTATCTATTCAGAAAGTATAGCTCTGGAAGCATTAAGGACAGGCTGTAACAAACTGATATAAACTGTGTGTTCAGCTGAAATGCATCATATGTGATAATTGCCCTATTGTGGCTAAATGCCACTATTTTCCATCACTCTTTACTTCCTTAACTGTGGATGCTGTATTTTATTGTATTGGCACAAACTCTTCTGTGGAATGAAGGCCTCGTAATATATGTCTAGCCTGTTCAAAGGCTTTCAGAAATCCTTCTAGAAAGCCTATCTGCCTTCTGAAGACTGAAAGCTGCTCTAATATCATTTTTGCAATTAAATTAATGGACATTCTTGGTACAGAAAGCTTAACGTAATTAATCATATGACACAGGATCTTGATTACACAGGAGTCTTATTAATTAGATCCAACTGTGGTATCAACTTACCCACCTATGGGTTGGTTGTCAACATCCAGCAAATGCTGCCGAAGCAGCTGAACTCTCCTTGCTCACTGCAGCCTGCCAGAAGCACAGGCTGTTATCACTGAACAGGCTGAAACAGTGATTGCTGTTGGCAAGGATGCAGTGACAAAAGGGAATGAAAGAGTTGGAATCTCTCCACATAATGACCAGCAGAAAGCAGGAAGAAACTTTCAGAGAAGTTATGACTGATTCAGCATAAAACATTTCATTATTCATGGCATTCATACTGTTTCTGTTGCATAAATAGCTGATACTGTATTTTCCATGCAGAACTGAAAGGGCTCTATCCTTCATGGTGCTTCAAGAGAAAGTGCTTTTTAAGCCACTCACTTTGATTTCAGCAGAGCAGAATAAGGAATGCATTGTGTAGATACTTTACTGTTTGAGTGTTAGTTTGGGAATAATACCATACTTTTCTTCATTTTCCTTCTGTCTGCTGAGTAGTGTCATGGTGGAGATTCACTGTGGGAGCTTTTTTAGCAAAGCCATCTATCACAGGGCAGATAAATGTTAACAAAAATATTTGTCTACACCACACAAAGAGGAATTTTTTTGTGTGCTGAGAGCCTTTTCCTGCATACACCAGGCTATCTCACTAATTTTAAAATGAAAGCATACCAGTCCACTACTATCCTGGTAAAAGCTCTGTTTGTAGTAATTATGTAAAGTAAACTATAGTTTTGCAATACATTTTAAAAACACTGTTGTCAGCTTAGAAGTAGGAACAAATGGTTCCTGCCAGTTTGTTCAGATGTATTTGTAAATCATCTCCCACCAATAAGACCAAAATAATGAGTGATTTTTAGAACCATTCTAGGAAATATTTTTAATTAGAGCCTGGTGACCATAACAAAAAGAGACCTTTGAGAGATGCTAGACAAATTCCTAAGAGACACCACTGTGTAGGCATGAACTCTTTGTAAAAAGTACGTTGATTATATTCTCCTGCTGTAAGATGCTTACAAGAGTAGATTTGCAGCAAATTTTTTCTATTGCCACTCCAACCAAATGAAAGTTGTGTTATCTGATGAACTATCACCCTAGAAATGTAAATTAGTTATGTGCGCATTGTGTACTTGCATGGAGTTCTCACTTATTGACTGGTACATGCAACACAAACTTTTGCCATCAGTACTTCTCTCTCTCACAGAGATAAAGAAGCTTCACCATGATACTGCATGTTTTATCACATCACATGATTGAGGTTGGTAATTTTGTTTTCAGTTTCTGAATCAGGGCTCTGTGTCTTCCAAAACTGAGCAAAGTTGAAAGAGGCAAAGTGTGGGAAGAAAATCAAGTTTAAGCACTACATAGTTTTGCTCTTTCTGAGGGAGATCCCACTTTTCACCTCCTTGTAGTAGAGCATTTTACTTACTGGAGCCACAGTGTATAACTCACAGCCCACTGCAGACTGGGTGGGGAGCAAACCCTCCCTTTAATTAGGAGAGAAATGGAGAAATTGCTCCAGCTCATCAGTATGCAGTGTTTGAGTCACAGTTGCCTCCCTGCATAGACCAAACCAAAGCCATCTCTCACACCACCTCCCTTTGGCCCTGACTCACTGTCAGAATGCACACTCTTCCCCATGACTGAGTAGGAGATTGTGTTGGTTAGAAATGGACATGAACAGATGTCTCTGTTTACCTCTTCTACCCCCTCATCATTTGTTCTCCATGGACAATTGGAAAGAAGGCCAAACTGCAGGATGCACTGGCAATAGGGAGGTAGATGGTTCACTGGTAAGCTATTGCCGAGGTATATATGCACTTATTAGTTTGTCCTTTCCTAAAGTTACTGTTGGATATTGTTTTACTATAATACTCTCTTTAAGACAGACTGAGGCAGCATGAAATTTCCCCTGAGGCTGCAGGGGAAATAGAAGAAGCAGAAAGTCCCCTATTTTTAGGGGACATGATTTTTATCATGTCCCTGCCTCTGCATGCTAAGGAATATGTAATAACTATTCTGTTCAGCCTCTCACATTTGCACTTGGTAGCCTCCACAGCTCCACTTCCGATCAAGACAAAGCTCTGCAATTTCCCTGGCACAGGCCAGTGCATAATAGACACAATCTGGCCTTTTCTTGGTCAAGGAGGACTTGTTCGAATCCTGTGATTAATGCTTGAAGTTCTCATCAACACAGATGCTGCAGGCCAAAGGTCTGATCCTGATATTTGTTTAGGCAAGAACAGGCACAGAGCCTGTGGGTGATGCAAAGAGCAGATCACAGGACAGACTGGCATCACCTTCCCTTACTCACTGTCCCCAGAAGCAGATGCTCCCTGATACAGACTGCATGATTTCAGAGGAGTGAGGGAAGGTGTGGCTAAATCAGTGCCGGAAGCTGCAAGTGGTAAATGGACAGTATCATGTGAACCTGTTGTTCTTTCCTTCATTTTGACCTGGGAAATGAAAGACATGGACAGTATTTCATAATACAGCTAAAACCAAGATGAGTTTGCATGAAGGTAAAATAAAAGGATGTGGGGACAGAGAGCGTGCAAAGGTCCCAGATAAGTCTGGAACCTAGGAAGTATGTTAATCACAGACCCCACTGCAACTTTATAGCTTTTCTTTCTGTAGCTCTGTCCCATGCCTCATCCATGTCTGTCCCATGCTACTTTTGCCTTGGAATGTTTTGTCTCTCCCACTGATTAGATCTTGCCACCTATTTTCTCTCATTCAGACTCAGTGCAGAGAAAAAAAATGGGTAGCTATGGTGTGAAAAGTCTATTACAGCTAACTTCCCAGGTCTTTAAAGATAGGACTCCCACACACTACAGTAAAGTGGGCATCACCTGAGAGTGGCAGTGAGAGCATGGTATTTACAAGCTCCATATGATCTAAATTTTCTCAGGAATCTTTCTGGGAGAGATCCAGAGTAGTTTTGTGATGAGAAAAAGAATTAGTAATCCTATTACATGACTATCAAATCATATGTCCAAGAGCCAGAATGAATATATTACAGTTCATTCCTTTGCTTATCACTATCTACCCTTTACATTTGCAGCCTTTTCTTGCAAATACATTACCTCTTCTTCCATTTCCCTTCACTGCTTCCTCTATGCTTTCCCAGCTGGATACTTTGTAAGAAATCTCCATCTCCACAGTATCTCTTTTGACAAGTACATTGCTTAGTGCTTGAAAAGCTAGGCTTTGCATCCTACCGCGCGGCTTGCATTTCTAAAGAAAGGAGGGCAATGCTTTTATTTTCTCTCACTGTATTTAATAGCTGCATAAAAAATCCCCTTACTTTCTGAATTCAGTATCTCTGTTGACAGCTGAGCACTGAGACCATAAGTTATGATTTGAGATGATAATGTGGGTGTGGGGTAAAGAAGTTGTCACTGAACTTTCAGAACTAAGCTCCATCCCACTCTTGCAGTAGAGGCGGCTGCGTGCTGCTTCAGTCCCAAACCATCATGCTTTTAAAGTGCATGCTATCAAAATATATAAAATGTGCACACAGGCCATATAGCAGCCTCAGAATGCTGCTCAGGATTAGAAAAGGACTGCACTACACAGCTCTAGGAGACCTGGAGCAATGCAAAGGAAACAGGTTTTAATCTGATTGCCAAGCAATACTGCTGATGTTTGTATTTCAAATCACTCTGACCATCTATCTTGCGTGCAATACATTTACAAGTGATGCCACTACCTTGAGTTTGTCATCCAACATGTCATTCCTCATGGCACCATCGTGAAAAATCTGTCAAACAGGAAGATTCAAAAAGAAAATTCTGTATCTTGTAAGGCAGGGAGTTAGAAAGGATCAGGAGACTTGCAAGGCTGAGACCCATTTGTAATTCCATAATGGAGGGATTTCTCTTGTTCAGCACAGTTTAAGCAGTTTGTGTGACAAATGCAAGATACATGTATGAGCTAACTAAAGGTCAAACTCTGCTTTTGACTACACTGGTGAAAATCCAGTGGACATTGACAGTTCTTGGACTCACACTCATGTAAACTAAAAGTAAGATTTAGCCAAAGAATTCATTGGGTATGCTATTCGCCACAGAATAGTCACAAGCAAATGCCGTGATGTCCTGAGTTTTGTCACAGACAGAAAAAGCTTTGTGAACTCTTAAGGATCATCTACTGCAGGAGACAGAGCCCTGGGAGAACTGTGCTTTTTTAATGCATGAAATATGTGCATCTCATACAAGCAGTCATCAGCACAAGGCTTTCCAGCTGAAGCTTGCTGTAGTATATGACTTCATTAAACTAATTTTTTTATCTATCATTAAGATTCTCAGGTACCATGATCGTCGTTTTTGCTCCTTTAATAAACACAGCCTATCTATGCTGTATGAAAACAGAAGCAAAGCAGGTCTTTCTGTGGATCTTTAATGACATGAAATCTCAGCTTCAATCAAGTTGATGAGGATAGAATGTGAAACTGCCTCCTGGGTGCAAGACAATTATGCAGATGGAAAAACCCTTTGCAGGAAGATTCACAAGAGTGCAGAAAACACTGTAAATCTGTTGATCTATAGACAGACAGATTGGACCCTATAGAGAAGGGTCCATTTCAGGCTTCCATTACAAATTTGTAAATGCTTGGGTGGGAAGATAGTTTCTGTCTCTCTAATAAGAACAAAGTAATTTAGTTTATAATATTTTTTCACACAGTGTCTTTTTCCATGGATTTGAAGGGTGCTACCACAGAGCTTTCTCCCGGAGTGCAGATAAGCATTCTGCTTCTATGCAATTCAGATTTTTGGATGCCCAACTCAGAGGACTTACAAGTTTGAAAACTGCTAGGAATTTGCATTTTCAGCTGCAAATAATAGGATCTACTGGTGTGTAGTGCTTGTAGAATGTGGGCTTAGGGTGTCTCAGAATGCCTACTCAAAATAGGAGCCCTCCTGCAGCATGAATGCTTCAGTGAGTCATCCCAGGTGAAAGAGCAAATTAGAAAGTGAGGCAAGGCAGAAACCAGATCTTCTGACTCCTGGTGTCTGGTTCCAGTGATGAGATTATAGTGCTCCACAGAAAGCCAGCTGCCAGAGGAGTGACCTATTTTACCAATGCAGGTCACTTCCATTAGCTCAGTAGTTATTGTTCTGTTGTTTTAATTAGTGCCATTTCAAGTAAGTGGCCAGCTCTGGGAAAAGGTCAGTATTGTTCTAAACTCTTCCTCTGTAAAAGTCACATTGCTAGGGAACTGATACCGGAAAAGTAATCAATTCTTGTTAGACCTCCAAATCTGACATGCAGTTGCTTAGCTGCTGGCCAGGCACATCTCGGCTGAGAAGATGACTCACTCCATCAGCCTAACTCAGAGCAAACATTGTTCAGCCCTGGCCAAATATGACAAGTACAAACATGTTTTGAAACAATACCAGCTGTTAAAGACAGGTAATTCTAAAGAGGAAAGATTTCAGGAAGAATTGGGATTCTCTGGTAATATTTTCTCAATAATACATATGTAGGTACACCACATAATCCCCATGAACATGAACAGATTTACATAGTTAACTCTTCTGTCACACAGAAAATACAGCTGCTTATGAAATCTTGAGATACATGTTGATGTGCCACCCAGGGTAGCAAGATAGTGTCATTATTTCTCCTGTAAAATGCAATCCTTATTAAAATGCCTGTCATATTAAATTGTCCACATCTTTAGTTACAAAATAAGCTTTTAAAATGGAATATAGTTGATATATTCAGTCTGAATTTAATAGCAGAGCTTGTATTATTAGTGGTCAACATTGCCATATTATATAATGTAACTGTTCCATGGATATGACTGGAAAACATTGCACATTACCATGTTACAGCAGGGGGGTTGGGACTAGATGATCTCTAAGAGCCATTTCAGCCCAAACTATTCTGTGATTCTATGAAGTATTATTTATTACTCATATATTGAACTTGAATTGTTAGCCAAATCAAAAAGACTCAGAATTCATAATGGTACATATAGAAGTAACTGAATAACAGAGGAGTATAAATCCTATTGCCTTCAGTAGCATGTGCTGTATGTAGATGTGTACAATTTTTAAACACTATCAACATTATAAAAAGCATCTAGAAATATTATCAGTATGCAGACTTTTAAATCTAAAGATGCCTAAGTGGGTTATAAATCTGTCTTGTGGTGGAGTCTTTGTTTTCTGGTAACACAATCTTACTGCAGCAGTGCCTAAATGCAGACACTTTCATGACAGGACATGAAAGACACTTAGGAATCAATGCACTTACATGCATGTTGCATTTTAAACACTTAAATAGTCCTATTTTAAAATACTGTTATACTTAAAATTAAGCCTACTTTAATACATTTTGCTGGATTAAGGTCTAAAATCAGCAACACTTTTGCATTTGAATGACTTAGTGTAGAAGAATAATCTATTCACTTGAATTTACAAAGGGGTGTTAAGTTCTTAGTTGTATAATCTTATTCCAAAAACTGTGCCTCCTGCAACAGAGGAACCCTTATATTCCTGCTGGAATACTAGTATGATACTGATTCAGAATAAAAAATAGTATCTTAAGCTCAACTGAAAGAGATGTTTACAGCCCTTTCAATAAGCTTTGGATCAAGTGATTAGTGAGGCATCAATACCACCACTATAAATCTGGCTTGGTTTTTAATTCATCAGTCTGTCTGATCCAGCTTGTAACCCCACCCTGACCTGCTTAGTTTAGGGCATACAGCAAGGTCAGAAATCACATTAAAAGGACACATATCAAATGATAAGTGTTTTCACAAAAAAATAACAACAACCCTGAAGTGATGTAGAATTGTCTGGGTGCAATCAGGCAGGGTGCCAACAAAAACTGCTTACATTTTCATTTTCTGCAAATAACAATACAGAGGACTCAAGCAGACAGGATTATGTGATTTCTGGTCAGATGGCAGGCAGAATCGCTTGTGGTGATCTGCCACGGAGAGAGATGTGCTTGCTAAAAACCTAGTCTTTTGTTTTCAGTGCTGAGTGCCTGTCTGATGGAAAAAGATGCTCCTTGTTGATGGATAAAATGTTGGCATTACACAGAAGATACAATCTAAAATATTTTCTTGCCCTATAGTATTTATTTTGCAACAATCACCACATCTCATACTATTTTATCTGTTTCTATAGAGAGAATATTGACAATTCAAAACCAAGTCTCTCAAAAATACCCCACTGACTGGTATCTATAAAATTTTGGATCCATTTTTAATTGAACCTTAAAAAAAAAAAAAAAAGTTAACAAAGGGAAAGAAAATTCAACACCATATCCACAGTATGACTGAGGAAAAATGGCACTATATGATGGTCTGCATTTAGAATTATATAATCAAAAGAACAGTTTGCATTGGAAAGGACCTTAATATGCTCTATTTCCAACGCTTTGCAACTGGCAGGGCCACCTTCCACTAGACCAGGTTGCTCCAAGCCCTGTCCAACCAGGCTTTGAACACTCCTAGGCATGGGTCAGCCACAGCTTCACTGGACAGCCTGTGCCAGTGTCTCACCAGCCTCACAGAGAAGAATTTCTTTCTTGTATCTAATCTGAACTTCCCCTGTTCAAGTTTGAACTCATTAACCCTTATCCAATTGCTACAATCCCTGATGAAGAAAACATTTGGAATATTTAAATATTTAGAATAGGTATTTGTGAATACCTATAAAGTATTGTATCACAAGAACCTTTTTTCCCCCACACATGAGCATACAATGCTTATATCTAAAACATCCCTTTTTATAAAAAGGTGCTTTTACTTTCAAATCAGTCCTGAAATTTGCATTGAGATACATTTCCTAGCCTTCTAGACTTGCTTACATGGCAACGGCTGTCCACTGGGGTTTCAGGTAAATGCTTGATTTCAGCAACTTTGAAAAATGTGGTTTAATCAGTTTGGTTTACATATTTATTTCATCTAAATATAAATTTAAACCTTCTATTAGACTTCTTTTTCAATGAAACCATATAAAGTCCAGACAGATAAGCAGTTTCAGATAATATTTTCCTACCAGGATGAAGCACATATTTCATAGTCTTGTATGCTTTTGGAAGGTTAAACCCTTTCATTGCTTTCATCAGAATAAATTACTACAGATATTGTTATTTATATTTTTTGATGTATGTGATATAAATAATTAGAATATATATGCAGAATTTACTGTCTTTATGAGTATTTGGTGCACCTATTGTCATGATTTGGTTGTTAATATTTTTAATAAGATTTATCAAAGCTACATATAACTGTTTGTTCTCTTAGTGCTGGCCCTGCATTAATTCTTCAGAGGCAAGGATGAAGACTGTTTAGATTTCTCCTTTCCATTCAGACCAGTGTTGCAGAGAATTTAGTATAGATTCTGTATCATATCTGTTGAAGAATAACTGGGGTTTTGCATTGCCTTGATTTCTAGAAAACTTAGATACAATGATAGCTGAACAGACAAAGAAGAAGCTTGAGAACCCTTCCACGAGAACCAGACCAAAGCTACCAGCAGGCATGTATTCTATAGTTTTCTCTCCTGGACAACACATCTTTTTAACATTCAGTTAAAAGCATGCTAATTGCTTTAGAAGCCAGACTGCCAGTTAAAGGTACAGTCCTTCAAGGACCTGTAGCCGCAGCTTGGATTCCAAAACACACAAGAGGAATTTTTACTTATCTAATTTTTGAGGAGTATATTCACTGTTCTGTAGAATGCAGACATTACACACATACAAAAGCAATCTGTATCAATGCTTTTTAAGACTTAAATAATAAAAACCCCAATCTTTATCAACTTTGGATCTAGTAAATGCAAATTTCTTATTTTTCTCTGCATAAAGTAATGTGTCTTTATGAACTACATATTATTACATTTTAGTCACCTGTGTTCAGCTACTGTTTGTAAGAGCAGCAGGCATTCCTGTTTCCAGAGATCTGGGGTATAGATGACTTTCAGAAACCACTCTGAGCCACTCCAGTGAGGTTCTTCCTCAGTCATCAGTCAGAATATTTTAATTCCTAGAGATTGTGTTGCTGTGATTTAGAAGTGCTTTTAATACATTTAATACAAAATTGCTCTTACTTTAGACAAGAGTAGTGAAGAAGCAGACAGTACGAAAGAAGAAGCAGCTAAAATGGAAAAGGAATATGAAATTTCAAAGGATTCTACAAAAAATGAAGAACAAAATGCAGCAGGAAACAGTGAAGAGCCCAGAGGTACAAGAGTCATTGTTTTTGCTACATGCATACTCTCCAAGTGATTGGAATATTTTCCTACCTTCAGTACTGTTTTTCCATTATGCTAGCATAAACATCTTCAATTTGTGATTACTGGGGGTCAGCATACCACAGCTTGATTCAGAAGTGTACTTATTTGCTGAGTAAGGCCAGAATCTTTTATAGAATTCACAGCCTCTTTTGAGAGCAACATGAAGCGCAGAGAGATTTTGCATCTTCACATGTATTTTTTTTCAGTGAAATCAGCTCATCAGGATGTTCAGTATTCTGAGTAGGCCCACAGATTTCTCTAGTTTGTGTTAGAACAAGCTGTTAATGAAAGGAACTGAAAAGTTCTGCAAAGTGGCACAATTTGGCAGAGGCTAAGGGTCATCAGCAATTAATGTGTTTTACATAACTTCGAGAGCATATTACAGTAAGTTACTGTCTCAATAAGAAAACTTAGTACAGTAGTACTTTTAGTTTCATAGTTGCCTTAGCAAGCATAATGCCATGTGCCATGCTACATTAGATTGTACTAGCTGAAGACCCTCTGTCCATGGGGTGCAAATCAGCTGCTATCTCTCAAACCAGATCTGCAGAGGACACTGCCTCCTTACAGTGATGATCTTCTGAAAGAGGATGTTTGTTGGTGCAGAAACCTTTCAGTAAGCTCTTATTGCTAAAGATTCAGCATAAGCATGTATATTTGGTAGACTGTTTAAAAAAATGCTTACAATCTCTTTTGCACTGATGCTGGTTTATGCCTCTACTTTTTTGGATGCCTGTTTTCACAGCAACATGCTCAGTAATGAATTGCAGTAATCAAGGCAACAGTTGATTGTAGTTCATTGGTCACCTGTTTTGGTCCTGTGGGTGCTACAGACGTAAACTATCAGCCACTCATAGACAGAAGGTGGCTTTTTTCCAGCAATGGTTATTTAAGCGTAGAAAATAGCTCAAGGTAGCTCCCTAATTTCACAGTAAAGAAAAATTGTCACCTTCTGGCAGGGATAAATAGCATCTCTTGTCTGAAGAAAATGTGTCTGTTCAGTCTGGTTCAGGCTATTTTCCTTTACCTTCAAAAAAATGTTCAGCCCAATAGCTTCTAGGAAATTTAAATTGGATCCCTATTTAGTTCTTTGTCTCATCATGTAATGCCCTTTACTCTTTCACAGAGTAACTTACTATAAGGCTAATCCTGTGCTTCCAGATGAAAAATCATGGTATAGCTAATGTCTATTTACTAATGGGACCAGGCATGCGTAGTTGGCAGTAGTAGCCTTCTACGTACAAATCACACTAGCATTTTTTTCTTCCCTGACAAATGTAAGAACATTACATCAATAAAGCTCCAGCCAAGTTAAGAATTCAAAACCCGTTAGCTGGAATATTTCCTTAGGGACCTTATTAGGTAATCCTTGAACTAATTCTGTCCTGTGTACTTTCTGGTCCAAAATAGCCATCACTTTAAAATTTCAGCTACAACAAGGAGTTATCATGGTAATTGTAATACATACTATATCTCAGTAAATTAGAAGTAGCTGTGTTTCAACTTGTCTTTCCAAAATATCACAATCTTAGATTTGTTATATGCCATTAATACTACTCCATGGAGTTTTCTGACACTTGTATATGAACAGATTCTCAAAGCTCTCAGCCTTATTTAAGTCATTCCTTGCTGTCTTAGCAAATTCATCTCTGCTGAACAATTATGATGATCAACCAGTTACAGGTTGCATTTGATCCCCATATGCATACCACCAGAAGCTATGTATAAAGATCAAAAAAGCCATGATCCTGAATTTGTGGATGATTCATCTTTCACAGACAAAACCTGCTAGCCATCTGTGGGACTTGTGCCTGACTAAGCTTGACAGGACTCAGCTTTTAAACAGAAACTAAGAATAGTTTTAATCTGCTTTTGCTGTGCCCAGTTAAGCAAGCTGCATTATTCATTGATCTAAGTGCCCAATTTCTCTCTCACCCTTTCCTCTAGGGAAAGCTGAGGCATATTTGGAAGCAATCAGGAAGAACATAGAATGGCTAAAAAAACACAACAAACAAGGTAACAAAGAAGGTATGACAAAAAGCCTTGACATTGGGGTGGGCACTATTTACATTATAAAGCATGCGATTTAAATTGTGTTGTGTAACTCAGCAGTATGCTGTAAGTTAAATAATAATGTGAAACTGTGCTTGTCTAGGTTATAGTGACAGTGGTGTTAGAGTTAAATAATTCAGGTCATGTAAAAGGTAAATCAATGAATGCAAATAGTAAACTAAGACAAATTTATGCAAACTGGCTTGAAAAGCCATTGGCCACAGGACAGTGACTCACTAGCTAGAAGTGCTGTCCAGGTAGTCATGGTGGTCCGCTGTCACTGGGAAACAGGACATCAGTTTTGTCTAGTGCTTCATTTCTTAGTTCAATACATTCAACTACCATTTTGTACATGAGGTAATAGTATTTTAAATCCCTGGCTGTGTCTAGAATATTGTAGCATATCTGGCTAGCACTGTGCATGCCATCACAAAAAGCAATGAGTTTTGTTTCATTACCACAAATAGTTAAGATACAAATTTACATCACTAATAGTATAATACATTGGATTACAGCCCAAATCAACTGTAATGACTTGTAGCTCTCAAAACAAAGCTGTGTAGAAGGGGAGCAGTGACAGAAACAGCTGCACAGGGCATGTTCAGTGGCTGCTCCACCATTTGACTTCCTCAGAGGCAGGGCTGTATGACAGCTGGAGGGAGGATTTCCATCTTACTTTTCAGATCTTTATTTATCCATACCATTTTCGCTCTCAAGATCTTGCTTAAAAGCAGCCCTCTGTCCCTTCTCTTTGCTATTGCTGCATCTTCTGGCATCACCCTCTCTGTAAGTGAAGGTTCCTAGCCAAGGGATCAATCCCTAAGGTATGACTGGCGCCTGGCAAGAAGAATCCTTGCACCAGCCAAGCAGAGGGGAATCTGAGATGAGATTAGCCCTGGGTAATCTAGCCACCCTCTCTGTGAATTGAACTCTGTATGAATTACATTTCAGAGATAAGCACATGCGTACAGCCCAACACATTAATTTGCCTGTACAGAAACCTCCTTAAGAGGAAGGACTTTCTAAAAATTTTTCCATCTCAAAAATCATTTCCACACCATAGCAGCAATGGCAATTAGCAGCAGCATTATCTATTTGCTCAGGAGTATTCCTGCTAATTCTAATACATGTTTCTGTTTATCAATGTACTCATTATAGTATACTAGATCTCAGTCATGTGTGATTATTTCTCTGTATCACACATGCTGACTGAGCAGCTCCTCACTCCTCTTCATAGCAACCTCCCCTCTGCACTGCTGCAGCATGAAAATGGCTGTGACTGCAGATCAATAGCATTTTATGTGCCTGTGAATGCATTAAGATAGATGCTTGCTGCGTAGATGGATTTTCATTTGCACTAAAATATCTTTATTGCCCTCTGGCAATAGAAATGGCCCTGAAAGTAAGTGTAAGTTATGACAGAATTAGAACAGTGTTCTGACTTTTCTGATACATGATCTTTATTGTGCATTTCTATACTTTTTGTCTTTGTAAAATGCTAATTCAGTTCTCCTGGGATGATGTTAAAAAAAGTGCAGGCAGGGTAAGCTTATCTAACTGTGAGTGCATTGCACTGCATTTCTTCCACACAAGATTAGGTGGTATTGATGTGTTCATCAACCATTTTTCCACTTCCAGCTAGCACCTGGGAGCTGGCAGAAAAGTGGTTCAGAAGAAATTTATGTATTAAAGTTTCACACCTGTTTATGGATTGTTTTACTCACCAAACATACTTGAAGAGCTTTAGGTTTTTTTCAGGCAGGTATTTGTAGAAACTTGATTTTGAATGAATTTCAGTAGAAATTGTTGTTCATTCAATGACTGATGACACTGGAAATGTTAATTTGCATTTTGCCAGTTAAAAAAAAAAAGTTATCAATTTCCTGTTAAGTAAGCAAGTGAACTTAGTGGTCTGTATGATTTAAAGAGAAACTTGTCAAAATCCTAGGTTTCAGCCTGATTGGCTTTTGTGTCCAAAGTTTGTTTTTCATATATACAATATATAGGCTCTGTGGGCCTGTCCTTAGTATCTCCCAGATGTGGCTTCATCTCTGAATCCAGTGCTCTTTATAACCAGCTCCTCTCCTGTATAAATTAACATCACTCCCACAAGTAGACAGTGGCTTCTAGGTATTCTATTCCAGTTAAGTCTCCAAAGAATATAACTGTGAGTCACCCAATTAATACATGCAAATAGCAGGTTCAGGTTTTTCAGAAAATACTTAGGTAGTTTATAGTTTCATAACACTAACAGTAGCCATTTAGGAATGAAAGTCAATTTCATAATTAATTGCAATGGCAAGTGGCTTGTTTTGAATATGAAAATAAGAGCTCACTTCATTTACTATAGCAGTTTCACAGCAAAATGTAATGTTGCAGCTGTTGTGGTGAATATAAATCAAAACTGATTTTTCTAATTACTTGTAAAAAATTAAAGGTTTTAAATAAGTATTATAAATTAACTGTTATCAGTTCATAGAAAAAGATCCAATTAAATTGCCATGAGATATAAAAATTAGCCAGAATTGGATAATATCATAATGGTTATAGTCTCATAAAATGTTTAGTAATTAAACCTTCACATGTCCATTTAATGATCTATAATAGTATTTGCAACTCTAAGAAGAAAAATAAACTCGGAAATGTTAATGTGAATAATGTGGATATTATGTTAATTTAGTATTTATTCTTCAGTTAATTTCCATTCCATGGTGTCTTTCACTGGAGATTCTCATTCTGTCAACATGAATGAAATCTCCCAGCCTTAATGAGAAGTTGCTAGGTACTGTTAGTCCCTGTTACTCAGAGAGGATGGAGACAGAAACAGATTACATCCTCTTCAGTATTGCTGGTAATAGGCCAGACATGAAATCCTGACCTAAGTACAGTAAATGGCAGAATTCCTGTTAACTCAGATATAGAGAAGACACTTCTCCAGGAGTAGGGGGTTTTGAATATTAATTTTCTTTGTTACTCACTTGAAATTGCCTTATACTGTTATAAAAATGATGGCAAGCATTAATTTGCTTCTTAATGTCTTTCTGTTTCTATCCAATTTTGGTCACTCAGCTATAAAAAGACAGAAGATCATTATTGCCTGGTTTGCTAAGAATGTATAATTTGAAAGAAAGTCCTTCCACTTATTTGTATATGATGATATACATGTGCCTACATCACAAAATTGGTATTAATATAGTCCGAAAGTTCTATCCATGAAATAAGTAACTTATACTGAAAAAATCAGGATGTATCTACTTTTGTGAAATATATTAGTTCATTCAACTTATTATGGACCCTTAAGAGACACAGATGTTTTCCACACTACTAATTTGTGATGCTAACAATTTAATTATTAAATTATGTAACCAAAACTTGCATCATGTTTCTGTGCAAATATACTGGATCTGTTCCCAGAGTTATGACTACACAATAGGTTACACTTTCATGTTATTTAAAAGACTGCTCTACAGCAGATTTGTTTTCATGGAAAATAGTGAAGTTTTCTGGCACAGGAAAAGGCTAGTTAATGCCTAGATGCTGCATAGTGGCACTCATTTACTGGAAAAGGAGGAAGGACCTTTCAGCACTGTATTGGAGATTGTGAAAGACTAATAGCACAAAGATTGTCAAAGACTACTTTGACACTCTCTGCAGTATTTTTCATGTGAGGATATTATGTTCTGTATCAAGGTAAGCATGTTCTTTATTTTCAGGAAGTTGCTTTAGTGAATTTTCACTACAAGTGTTTGTAATAAGTGGGAATTCCACTGGGTTTTCTTTAGGAAACAGTCAATTGAATGCCTTCTTTTGAATCAATGACAACTGTGAAAAGAGGGTTTTGACAACTGTGAAAAGAGGGTTTTAACAACAGGTTTTGCCATGCAGACTAGAACATCAGATCTCTGGACCAGAAAATAGTCGGACTTCAGCATTTGCCAGCAAGCAATCAAGAGCAAGAGATGATTATTCCCCTTCAATATTAAAAGTGCCATGATGTGTAAAAAGACTTTGTGCAGGTGGTAGGGTTTTTTGCATTGTTTTCACAAGTTGCACTTGTATTGAATTCTTTTCATGTTGGATAAAGTGCATTTCTTGGATAAACTTTACAATGACATTTTTTCTTAGGTGAATCAGTGTAATGGCAGTGACTCATTGTACAAATGAATTCTTATTTTTCAGACTATGATCTGTCAAAGCTGAGAGATTTCATTGACGAACAGGCTGATGCTTACGTGGACAAGGGCATCCTGGACAAGGAAGAGGCTGATGTAATTAAGCGCATATACAGCAGCCTGTAAAAAAGCTAGTGGCTGCCAAACATGTAGAAAACTAGGATAGTTTCCCTCACTCCTGGCTCAATGACTTATGATCTGTTAATTTGAGGATATCATTAGAAATGCTCTGTTTACATTGTACCGACAACTTTCTAGACAAATGAAGAGCTGTAGTGCTCCATACACTAACTGCATACTGTATTTTCCTACACCCACAAATCAAACCTAAATGCCAAATTCTGACACTGAATTTCTATTTGATGGGGCAAATATTTATGCAGTGTTCTCTTTGATTTATTTCTGTTTGGTTTACTTTTGTAGATAAACCAATTGTTTGTGATGGAAGGTTCTTTTAATGCCACTTCTTTTTGCTCTCACTCCACTAGCTTTCTATAGATGCGACTATGTAAAGGGCATTATTAGAAAATAGTTCATAGTTCTCTAAATAAAATATTTGAAAATAATTCCACCTATTAAAGTTTTCATTAATCTAATATTTTATACCCAGAGATCTTGTTTTAAATTCTCATTTTTCCTTGACCTTTTTTTATTTATTTAGTATTCTGTTACTTGGACTACTGTATCCTTAGCTTACTGATAAATCTTGACACTACACTGCCTTTCCTATTGCAAAGCTGTATTTTCCCCACTATTCAGCATGTATAAACATTCTCTTTAGTGCACCATTTGATGCTCTTGCATGCATAATTAATTGAATTCCTGATGTGAGTAGTCAGATAGCAAGTGTAAATAGACATTATTTCCTTTAAAGAAAAAGGATATAAGAGCAATTTTGCATGGGAAGGGGAGTTTACAACCAGGATGTTTGTAGGAATATGGACCCTGCTTTTCAGAAAGACGAAACTTCAAGAACATATCTCAGCATCTCTGTTCACTGACTTGTGTTGAACAGTATTGCCTTGGAAATTTTTTCTTTTGCATATGTATATGTTATTATTAGCCAAGAATTTGGTAACTCCCAAAG
>JAOEHX010061300.1:0-10276 GCA_025448015.1 Bolborhynchus lineola
ATAGCAGCCTTCCAGTATCTGAAGGGGGCCTACAGGGATGCTGGGGAGGGACTCTTCATTAGGGACTGTAGTGACAGAACAAGGAGTTAACGGGTTCAAACTTAAACAGGGGAAGTTTAGATTGGATATAAGAAGTCCTTTATTGTAAGGGTGGTGAGGCACTGGAATGGGCTGCCCAAAGAAATTGTGAATGCTCCATTCCTGGCAGTGGACTGAACAGAGCCTTGGGTGACATGGTTTAGGGCAAAGTGTCCCTGTCCATGGCAGGGGGGTTGGAACTGGATGATCTTAAGGTCCTTTTCAACCCTAACTATTCTATGATTCTAAGATAACACAAGAAATCTCGCTATACCGCTTCCAAATTTCACCAGCCAAGGTAATCATTCTTCCTATCAACTTAGCACTTCATCTCCCTGAAGTGACACAGATTTAAGAGCAATTTGGGTGTGGAAGGTCTGCAAATACTCTTGCTATGGAAAACTTGAAGAAAAAAATACAGTCAAGGCCATATCATGTTTACTGATTGAACGTTAGAGGAAAATAAGGTTTGTCTCTAACATGAAAAAGAAGTGGTTGAACTGCCTTAAAATTCCTCCACCCTCTGGATTCCACAGCACCTGCCTCACGCTAAAGCCAAAAGTTGGAGCAGACCCATTCCTACAATTGAAGTGTTTTCTCCTAAAACAGATTAGCAGGGAGAGGCTACAGCCACAGATCCAGGGACGCAGAAGAACAGTTCAGATTAATACAAAATAACTCCATTATATAAAACCTCACATAAGTGATTTGACGAAAAGACTACATCTCCAGCAGCACTATTTTAAGGAGTTCCTCCCCCCTTCCTACCTCCCCATCCCTAAGACTCTCATTCCCACCCCAGCATTACAGGTTTTCTCTGGGTTTTTCAGATTGGATTGGTTCCTTCAACCATCTCATTATGCATCCCCACTGTTATAGTGGCATAACCAACAGACAGATGACAGAGAGGAGGCAGCATACTGCAATGCTGGAGCAAACAGTTAAAAACTTCAGTTTGGTTTGGGGTTGGGTTTTTTTTTGGTAAATTCCTGTATTACTAAGCCTTGGCTTGAAACACTTGAATTGTTTGACTCTCACCAGCTTCCCCCATGGAGTCAATCAAGCCCTCCAGAAGGTCTCTTTCCATGTCAAGCTTATGCATGTAAGGCGATGAAACTTCTAACATACCTCAGTTAAATGTCTGAAACTATACGGTATAAACTCAGGCCACTGTAACCACCAAACAAGATACTGTGCCCTGTCACTTCAACTCCACGCTCCTAAGTTCTGCTGCCAAAGGCTACTGCAACAGTACTCAGACCACACCAGTCGTAACATTAACTCGAATGAGCTTAGGAGTTCACAAAAATTAACAAGCTACAACTGCAGATGTTCTCACAACTGGGGTGTAAAGCTTTCTCCACTCCCAAGAGATTTCAGCATCAACACAGCAATAGTGTCAGGCAGCATTTAAGGCTGTTGATGGAGACACCTGGAAAACTGATGGACAGAGTTTCTGCTGTGTATATTCCACCTAGTATCTAGACCATATACCCTGAAGAAAGTCAGCAGTTGAAAACAAAGAGGAGGGATGAATTCCCCACAAAAGGACAAACACCTCTATAAATACAGATTAGTGGAGGATAACAAAGTGCTGCACTCTGGACACAACGCCACTGGGGAGAATATAAAAAACAAAAACAAATCCAGAAGACTCTACCGTTTCTTCGTCCATCCTGCCTCCCCTCTAGAGGCTACAAAAAGGACAATAAATATAAACCATACATGATGGATTACAATCATTCCATAATGCTAATGTATTTCTAGAGTTTTATTCCAAGACCAGATAATGTTTCCTCTCATGTTCCAAAACATCCAAATAATTCTATGAAACACTGGAAGGTTTGCTCCCTTCTTTCAGCTAGAAAGGTGACAACAAAGACGAGTCATTGACTTTCCCCTTGAGAATTGCTCCTGCTTTAAATTTTACTCTTGCCAACCAACTGGGCAAAAGGATCTTGCTCCTTAGCTTATTTCTGAAGAACAATGTTCATATGCAGCTAATTAGGACAGTTTCCATGAGTAAACACAGCCTAACAACCGCTTTATAAACACTACAGTTCTGAGGAGAAGGAAGAAACTTTACTTCCTGATTTCTCCTCCTGTCCACATTTAGGAGCTTCTTGACCCTGTTCTCGTTAAACCAAGAGATGCATTTTCTTCCACTGAGCCTGAGATTCACTCAAATCATCTTTTTTCCATCAACTCTGAGAAACTTTTAGTAGACTGCAGAGTGTATAGTTACCCACCTCTCCCTCCCTTGCCACTTTCAGCAGCTCTGTTATATACCCACACCCCTTTGGTTTTCCAAAATTCCACCTTTCAAACATACAGCAAGCTACTTCCCCGCAATGCAAAACTACAGGGAAACAAATAGATGAAAAGTCCAATTTCCATATCCAAATTGCAGGATACTGCCATTATTCAAAAAAACATGCACTCAACTGAGCAGTTTTCAAGAAAGAAAAACCGTTTTGTCTGATAACTGGAATATGAGAAGATACCAAATGCAGAAAAATACCCCAAAGTAAAAAGGAGTAAGAGCAGAAGGCAAGAATCATCACACTGCTCCCCAACAGCAGTAAATGCGATGCAGCTCAAGTCAGAAGTGCACAGATGCAGAACACCACACTGCAGAGGAAGCCTCTGGGTCATCACCAAAGTCAATTCACAACCACAGCTCTCAGTGAAGTTCTCTTTATGAACCCTCACAGGAAATGCAAGACGAAGAAAGGCAAAGCAAGAATGTTTCTCCATTACAATGCAGTGATTTGGAGAGAAGGGGAACATTGATAGCACAGTTCAGGGTTTTCTTCATGCAAAATAAATGCATGGAGCACTTTGGAGCAGTTCTCAATTATTCCTCTACTACCACTCTCCTGCATTGCAGAAGAGAATCTGCCACTCATTCACCAATGCCCAGCTATACAAAGACAATCTGCTATCACCTTCTGTAGCAATTCTGCCCAACTCATTTCACTCACTGCTTTCTAAGTGCCTATGCTACTTTTCCAAACCTATCCAAAAAGACCATGTAAGCAATACCCACAAGATATGGTCAGGAGATCAAGACGACCAGAAAATCTGATGTCCACAACATTTCATGCAAACATGTTGGAGAAGGGGGAGAGGGGAAACATCCCCACTTCCACATGCATGAAGAGAGGGAAAACTTTAGTGGCAAATCAAACTGCACACCGAATGACAGAACACTGCTGACTTTGCTTGTACCTCACCCCACACCCCCCAAGGCAAGAAAAGAAACAAAAGACATGGTAATACAGAATTACTGAATCATTTAGACTGGAAAAGACCTATAAGATCAAGTCCAAACACTACCCCAAGCACCACATCTACATGTCAACCCTTCCAATAAGAAAGTATTTCCTAATATCCAATTCAAACCTCCTCGGCAGAACTTGAGGCCATTTCCTCTCATCCTATCATTTGTTACTTGGGAGAAGAGAACAACATCCACCCCACTGCAACACCTTTTCAGGCAGTTGTAGAGTGCGATAAGGTCCCCCTGAACCTTCTCTTCTGCAGACTGAACACCCCCAGGTCCCTCAGCTGTTCCTCATAAGACTTGTGTTCCAGACCCTTCACCAGCTTCACTGGACCTGCTCCAGCACCTCAATGTCCCTCTTGCAGTGAGGGGCCCAGAACTGAATACAGTGTTTGAGGTGTGGCCTCACCAGCACCCAGGAAAATCACTACCCTGGTTCTGCTGCCACACTAGTGCTGAAACAGGCCAGGATGCTGTTGCCCTTCTTGGCTGCCTGGGCACAAGCTCACTCATGTTCAGCTCTGTCAATCCATATTCCCAAGTCCTTTTCCAAGAGCAGCTTTCCAGCCTGGAGCACTGCATGGCCTTGTGACTCAAGTGCAGGATGCAGCACATAACCTTGCCGAACGTCATACAATTGGCTCTGGCGCATTGATCCAGCCTGTCCAGATCCTTCTGTGGAACCTTCCTTACCCTTCAGCAGACCAACACTCTCACCCAAATTGGTGCTGTCTGCAAATTTACTGAGTGTTCACTTGATCCTCTCATCCAGACCACTGGTCAAGATATCAAACAGAACCGGCCCCAGCACCGAGCCCAGGGAACACCACCTGTGACTGGCCACCAATTGGAGTTAACTCCATTCACCACCACTCTTTGGGCCTGGCCATCCAGCCAGTTTTTTACTCGGCAAAGACTACCTCCATCCAAGCCATGAGCAGCTTCTCCAGAAGAATGCTGGGGAAAGTGGTGCCAAAGCTTTTATTGAAGTCTCAGCAAACAACAACCACAGCTTTCCCTCATCCACTAAGTGGGTCACTTTGTCACAGAAGATCAGGTTGGTCAAGCAGGACCCGACCCTCATAAACCCATGCTGACTGGATCTGATAGCCAGGTTGTCCCACACATGCTACAGGGTGGTACTTAAGATGATCTGCTCCATAGACCTGTGCGTATCTAAGTGGTGTAGCAGGTCCCTTTGGATTATGGAGACTTTTCTGCTCCACATCCCCATCTTCCAGCTCAGGGGTCTGGGTACCCAGAGGACAATTGGTCTGACTATTAAAAACTGAGGCAAAGAAGGCATTAAGTGCCTCATTCTTTGTCACTATGTTTTCTTCCACACCCAAAAAAGGATGGAGATGCTCCTTAACCATCCCCTTGTTCCTAATGCATTTATAGAAACATTTTTTGATTTTCTTTTACAGCATTAGCCAGAGGAAGTTCTAGTGGGGCTTTGGACCTTCTCATTTTCTCTGCGTAACTTACAACACCTTTGTAGTCCTCCTGAGTTGCCTGTCCCTTCTTCCAAAGGTCATAAACTCTCCTTATTTGTCCAAGACCCAGCCAGAGCTCTGTTCAATCAGACTGGTTTCTTCCCCATCAGCTCAGCTTTCAGCACATGGGGATGTCCTGCTCCTGCACCTTAGAGACTTCCTTCTTGAAGAAGGTCCAGCCTTCATGGACAACTTTTCCCTTCAGGATTGCTGCCCAAGAGACTCTGTCATCCAGGCTCCCACACAGGCCAAAGCCTGCCCTCCAGAAGCCCGAGGAGGCAGTTCTGCTGACCCCTCTCCTTACTCCTCTGTCATTTTGTGATTGCTGTGCTCAAGACAGGCTCCAACCACCATATCACCTACAAGTCCTTCTCTGTTTAGGAACAATAGGTCCAGCAGGCACCTTCCCTAGTTGTGTCACTCACCAGCTGTGCCAGGAAGTTACCTTCCACACACTCCAGGAACCCCCTCCCCTAGGCTGTTTCCTCTCTGCTGTGCTGTATTTCCAGCAGACACTACAATGCTGATTGTACAGTATTCACTACATTTATGAGATAACCATTTACATGAATTAAAAAAAACAAAACGCAACCAAACACACATACAGCGATCCCACTATTCCAGAACTTCTACTTACAGGTAACACTTGCACAAATCCAATCTCATAGAAACTCAGGTGTACCCAGGAATTTGACCAAAGGTAACAGCAAACTGCAGGTATCGAATCTGAAGCTGACAACATTTCACTATGATATACAATGGTTTATTCCTGTAAGTTCTGGCAGGTGCGACAGCACATATTTTTCTTTCAGCTAGTAAGTTTTAGGTATGTTTTTCCTAGTCATTAGCAATGTTGCATATGGACACAAGCCATCTACAGTCTGCTATGCTAATATCAAGTATCTAGTTCAGTTCAAAGCTATTACTAAGGCAGAGTTTACAGCACATTACTTCTACAAGAAAAGTGATATGAACAATACTCCCAATAAGCTGTGTTAGAGCTTCTAGCATAGCAGCTCCCCATACAATTTCTAGCTAAGTACTAAGCTCTTATCAGAACTCATCAGAGAGTTCTGTTTATGACTTGCAATTTACTAGCAATTACATGACTGAGTTCCTACTAGTAAAATACTCCAAAATAAATCATCATATCCCAGCACAGAATACACCACAATTCCATACGCAGTTATTGGTACGAACACAGACATGATGTATGTTCATGCGGGTGATTTTCCCAGCGTTTCTGTATTTGTTGCAGTGCAACACAGCCAAGAAATAGTGGGCTTCTCAAATGGCGAACAGATCAAATCGAAAGGGACTCAAGGCAGGGCTCGTAGACAAAGAACCTGGGAATGCTTTCTTCACTCTTCCAATATTACCACCAGTTACAACCACTGGTAAAAAGAAACACAAAAAGCACTGGGAAAAATACAGGCATGTTTACTGTCACCACATCGAGCCAAGAGGATGCTTGTGCTTTCTTCTGTATTTCTTAACTCTGTTCTTCAGGAATCACTAGACAAGCGGCAGGAAAAAACAGGAGTTTTACCGCAACATGAATGCTTTGTTGTATCCAGGACAAAACAGAAGTTTGACTGTTTGTGCTGTTCACAAATTCAGCACAAGTTCAAGAGTGAGTAAAATTTAATTTTCATATTTTCTGTCTTTAAAGTCAAAAAGGCAGCATATCACAGACTCCAGAACATCCTGGACTGATCTGACCCTACACAGGGCTTAAGAGAATGCACATTTGATTTTGTATCAGCCTCAACTTTGGTCTGGCTTCCTTTCTCCTCCACCTCCCCCCCCCCAAATTAAATGAAACCTATATATACACATAGTGAAGGAAATCATATGCTTTTCCAAGTGTCCTAAACCAATACGTAACTTAGATGTACGCAGCAGCAGGAAGGCTCAGGTGAAGAAATCAAAGAGTAGTATAGCTGGACACGAGTGCGACATAGATGCACCAGCAGTACATGGCCGGAAGACAGAACCTTCATCTCTTCCAGTCAGTTAAGACTGAAGTCTAGTCAAGGACTCCAAGAAAGGGGACCCTTAAATAAGCTTGAAAGAAACAATCTCACACTAGGATCCCATTACCAGAATACAGAAGCCTCTTCTGCATTATTTTAGAGAAGTACAAACCTCTGCTGATGTTGTGCGCCCTTTATCAGTAATACTAAACAGCTTTCTACAAGGAAAAATAATAATCTGCACAGCATACCATTATTATTAGAATTGGTTACAAATGCTTTAGACTATTTTTTACAAGTCCAAAAGCAAGATCAGAATATTATTTTTTTTGAGAGAGAGATCTTGCCCAAAATAGTCAAGAAAAAAAAAAAAAAAAAAAAAAAAAAAAAAAAAAAAAAAAAAAACAAAAAAAAACCACAAAGCCTTTTGTTATTGGACAGCAGTTTAGTTACTTGAATGGGAAGAGTTGGTTGGTCTCAGTCCAGTCTCTACCAACAACTTAGCATGCTAGTTGGCTCTTCAGAAGCTTCTACATAATCCTTCCTGTCTCAGAGGCCAACTGCAGGATTAGGTAACATGAATTCTCACCCAGGCAGTTAAGGTACATACTGAAGCCTGAGAAGGCAGTGCTGCCAAAACCACCTCGAGATCTTTGAAAGCTGTCAGGCCTCAGGTTCCAAAAACATTAGTCTAATACCATTCCTAAGTATAAAAAAATAATTGAACAGGGCATGAAAAAATAAATACATGTTTTAATTAAAAAGCCACCCCACCCAAACTGAGATCTGGCATACCTTATGTCAAAAGGCAAGATATGCATAAGCTAGAAACTCTTAAATATATCCTTATCTCAAATTATAGGGAAGCCAAGCAAGCAGCATGAAATTATTCAAGCTTATTACATATTATGCCCTCATTCCAGATAGCAACCTGCCAAGCTAGTAGAATAGCAACAGGAATTGCGCAGTACAATTCCTGCGAAGGGACCCTTCCAAGAGCAGCAGTATTGCCATTTTGCTGCGCTTCATGGGTGGTTTAGTTAAACATGACCTAAAAAAGCAGGGAGGAAAGGGGTATACAATGATTTTCTGTTTAACATGGCACCAAGAGCCCCAAAGGATGACTTTGTACACATTTCCACAACAGGAAAGAAGGAGTGGGGTGGGGAAGGAAATCCCAAACCTACATATTGCACTCTTTTTCCTACAGACTTCATACACATATCAATCGTAGACAGAACCACATGAAGAACTTTTCTACTTAAACTGCTTTAAGTCTTTACATTTAATGTGAATGTCTTTTAAAATGCATAAAGAGGTTAATAACTCCACAGTTCTTCAGCCGAAGGTTAAGGAAACAACTGACAAGTAAAAGAGGCTTGTGTACTAGTTGCAAAGAGACAGGTTTTCTGTTTAATTTGAATAAACTTCAGATCTTTTTTATGCATTATAGAAACAGATTTTCTTAGTTATTAAACAAGTAATCTCAAGCCTTCTTTATGAAGCATTAGTAACTAAGAAAAGGAAATCCCAGCTCCCTGTTGATGACACTCACAACCAAGTTGCTCCTAGTGCTGTCAGATTGGGAACCACACTTAAACTGTCCTGGGCTGCAAAGGTATATTAAAATATATATTTTAGAAAAATGCAGGTTTCATCAGTCCCAAAGCCCCTGATATCTGATTTAGAGATCAAAGCCCAAATTGTGTCTGAGGTTATTCTCAAAACTAGAAGCAGTAAAAATGTACAGCAGCAAGCTGCACTTTTGACATAAAAGGTGTTGTCATACTCCCACTCAGAAGACATCGTAGTTTGCTTACTAATTTAACCAGAAAATACAAAAAAAATGCATTTCATGCACCAGCAATTTATAGAAACAAGGCAATACTATTCTCCTCATAACAGTAACAAAAGTTTAAGACATAGATGACTAAACCAATAAACCTCAGAATCACAGAACGGATTGGGCTGACCTTAAGATCATTCAATCCCCAGCCATGGGCAGGGATGCCTCACACTAGACCATGTCACTCCAGGCCCTGTCCAGTCCAGCCCTGAACACTACCAGGGATGGAGCATTTATCACCTCTTTAGGCAACTCATTCCAGCGCCTCACCACCCTTACAGTAAAGAACTCCCTCCTTATATCTAAGGTGAGCTTCCCCTGCCTAAGTTTAAACCCATTATTCCTTGTCCTGTCACTACAGTTTCTGATGAAGAGCCCCCTCTTCAGCATCCTCATAGGCTCCCTTCAGATACTGGAAGGCTGCTATGAAGTCTCCCCACAGCTTCTCTTTCCCAGGCTGAACATCCCCAACTTTCTCAGTCTGTTTCACCTAGAAATTATTCCTGCAGTGTGCAAATGCAGCTGCATTCTTATATGCCAACTAAGCCCACTGCAGACAACAGATGAAAGGCAGCTTCAAACAACTCAAGGTGAACCTTATTTAAAGGAGCAGATCTAAGGAAACAAGTAAACAAACAAAACCTCACAAGTAACAATACTAGTAAGTTTTTATCACATGCACTTAGACAAATGGACTTAGCTCTGCTGTGCGATACCTATCTATAAATCTCAGAAACTAAAGTTACCAAATCAAAAAGCAGTCAAGAAAACCCGTGGGAAAAAAAAAAAAATCCCGCTTTTCTTAATTGAGTTCAGCCAGTATGCTACAGATCTAACCCAGGAGCTGCTGCATCTCCACCATCCCATCACTCTACCATTCTACAATGAGTGGATAAAGGTGAGCCAAGTGCTACACGCACAATCATTGCTCAGGAAGCATGCTAAAAATTAACCACTCCAAAGAATTACCCATGGATGAATCAACAGATGGCAACAAATCACACAGACATGAACAGCTTTCAAAATGCTAACCTAAACACAGAAATCTCTGCCACTGAGCCTCAATCCCCTCACAGCTACCTGGTATGGTACAACGCTGCAGTTTAAGCAAACTGCCTGCCCTTCTAGTGAGGGGGGAATGTTATGCCTGAGAAAATACACACAAGAGATAAAGGATTCTGATGGTGCCAAATTTACCCACGGAGACAATCACTTGTTGATTCACATGCAAATGTGCTCCTGTTTTCAACATAATAACAGAGTGACAGTATGATTACACAGCTCTGATACACAGGCTAAAATGCTCTGGTTACGTAACTTTCTCCTATTCCTTCCTTGAAGGTAATAACTTCCAACTGCAGTCCTAAACACAACTTCCAGCCAAGCAAACAGCATTAATGAAAGGCACCCTGATCCTCACAGCAGGCCAAACACTATATTGTGATCCTCTCTGCGAGTGAACAGTGCTAGGTTAGCCATTCAGAGTGAAAAGAGCACTGCAAACCCAAAGCATTCACAATACCGCCTGTGCCCCTACTACAATTTGTGCACAGGGTACTCTCATCTTCTCCGACATTTTCGATCATATACACCC
>JAOEHX010061301.1:0-10437 GCA_025448015.1 Bolborhynchus lineola
ACACTGTGCACCAGTATCTACTAGAGCCTTATACTTCTGTGGGACTGATGTGCCAGGCCATCTGATCCACACAGTCTGGTAAATCCGATTGTCCCCTACCTCCACCTGGGTGGAGGCAGGGCCTCTCTTTATAGTCATCACATTGGTCACTTATGTCTTGTTGACAGGGATTAAGTCTTTAGCACAGGAGCTGAAGTAAAATCAGCTCTTCCACACCATCTAGGAACCTGCTCACCAGAGACTGAAGCCTCAGCTTTCATGGGATGATCATCCTTAGCCTTTTTCTCCTCTTCAATTCACGCACTCATTCTTCCAGAGTTGAGATAGGTTTTCCTTCCCACTTCCTCATGTCTTCTCTGTGATCCCACAGGTAAAAACATAGGGTGGCCCTTGGTGTATAGCTCCTATATCTTCTCTCTTGAGCAGTAGGATGCCTTTTGTTAATAGCTGAGATGTGGGTTGGTACACGTGGGGAAGTGGATAGATTGGATAGATCATCTCTTAATTGTTTGTACTCATGAGACAGTTTTTCCACAGCTGTAATGATGGAAGAGGTGAGATTGTCTTTGAACTCTCAGAGCTGACGAATCATTTCATCCACTGTTGGTGGTGCTATATCATTCCATCTTGTTGCTGCCAATGAGTGGTCATATGATGACAGTGCATTCCATTTAAATTTCCGCCATACGGGTCATGTACGTTCAACTTCATATGGATCTATGGGTCCTTTCCTGGCACCCTGCTTGCGATAGATCACTTCTACAATGGCTGATTCCTTCAGAGACTGGATGCCTTTTTCTAGAGTAGTCCACTTGGCCCAATGACTCATAACATCGTCCTTGTATGGAAACCTTTCTGTCACAGCTGCCAAGAGCCGCCTCCAGAGGCTGAGGGACTGTTTCTCTCTTGCAATTATTTTGTCAATTCCCCCTTCACTAGCAAGTGATCCCAGCTGTTTGGCTTCTCTACCTTCTAGTTCATGACTGTTGGCCCCATTGTCCCAGTATCGGTGCAACCGATGATGTGCTCCCCTGGTTGACAGGTAAAATCTCTTTGCATATTCCATAGCTCAGTTGAGGTCCAAGGTCAAGAAGTCATCTCTTCTTCTTCTTCTTTCTCTGATTCACATACTAATAACTCCTGGTCAGATGCTGTCCCGGGTGGTGAGTACATCGTTTCTTCATCTTCCTTTTTCTTGCCTCTTTTTCACTTTTCCCCATTGTGTACAGGGGCAACCGATACTGGCACGAATTGGTCCTCTGGTTTAGCTGCAGTGACTATCACTGGGGTCAGAGTGGCCTGTTGTCAGGGTTTGTGTAGCTGCTGTACTTATCGCTGGGGTTGGTGTAGCTGCTGTGCTTGAAGCTGGAGTAGCTGCTGTATTTGGAGTTAGGGTAGCTGCATTGTTGGTTGCTTTGCCATCAGATCCAGAGACATTTTTTTCCCTTTGAAGGTGCTGGACGACGTTGAACAGGGCTCTGTAAGCATAGGCCTAGCCCCAGAACATTGCCATGATTTGTCCCTCTCTGGTATGACCAGAATGACAACATACCTCATTTAAGTGTTTTACTAAGTTTTCTGGATTTTGCACCTGTTCAGTGGTGAAGTTCCAAAGCACTGGAGGGGCCCACTGGCCTAGATACTTGCCCATACTATTCCACGCACTCTGCCACTCATGACTGTCCAGCCTCAGGGTAAATCTCTTGGTCCTCCTATATCGGTGTCTAACCCTAGACAAGTCCCAAACCCAACTCTGCATAACTCTTGAGATCAGACAAAATGGTCGTGGGTTAAACACACTCTGTATGCGTGCCAACATGGTGGTCCCCATCACAAATAAGCAGGCAGGTCTCAAGGGTACTCAAAGGCCATTCAAAACCGTCAGAACTCTCAAATGATGCTGTAAACAGTCTCATGCAGGAGATGGGAAGGTAAGGGAATGTCTCCTTCACAGGTTGACCACCCGAGGAGCAGAAAAGAGATGTGTAATTGCTAAGAACTTCTATTCTATACCTCCCAAAGTATAGAGGTGATGACCACACTGGGAATGGAAGCCACATCAGCTTCATGATCAATGATTCTATTGTATTAAAAGTCATTACCATAAAGTACAATGAAACAAGAACCTTAGCCCAAGGCCCCCAGGCAGTAAACACTAAGACAGCTAATACTGGCTGTAAGTAAGGTAGGACATGCTGAAACTCCAAGACAAGAGCAACAACTTTGGGAGCCAATAAATCAGCATTGTGACGAGTGACTATTAATCCGAAACAATGAATGCTTATCACAAAAATTGATTAGACACACTCTGGTCAGATCTGTCGTTATCTCAACCCTTCGTGCCCCACGTAGGGCATCAAAAAAAGAGAACTGTCATGGTTTTAAGCCTGGCCAGCAACCCAGGAGCCATGCAGCCACTCACTTACTCCCTGCCTTCATCCCCCAGCTTCTGGAGGGATGGGGAGGAGAATCGAAAGAATGTAACTTCCAGGGGCTGAGATAAGAACAGCCCAGTAACTAAGGTATAACACAAATCCCTGCTGCTGCCACCAATAACAATAATGACAAAGGAAATAACAAGAGAAGAGAATAAAACCACTCACCACCCACCGAACTGTACCCAGCCCCATCTGAGCAGTGATCTATCCCTTCCAGGTAACTGCCCCCAGTTTATATAGTGGGCATGACGTGCTGTGGTATGGAATACCTCTTTGGCTAGTTCAGGTCAGATGTCCTGTCTCTGCTTCCCCTCCTCCCTGGCAGAGCATGAGACTCAGAAAGTCCTTGGTCAGAGTAAACATTATGGAGCAGCAACTAAAAACATCGGTGTTATCAGTGCTGTTCTCAGACTGAAATTCAAAAGCACAACACCACACCAGCTACTAAGAAGGAGGAAAATGACTGCTACTGCTGAACCCAGGTCATGTAGGTTCTTCAGTGTTCACCTACCCCAAAACAGAGCTTCATGCATTTCAACTTCCCTCTCACATAAATGGCAACACCCTGTCATTACCTTCCTGGCCTTTCCTTTCAGAAGAGTGTATTTGTGATTCTGGAAAAGGTGTGGTACAGAAGATTTGAAACGTGTCTTGGAGGTAGGTGCTTTTTGTGGCTGCAGTACTAGAAAATGTATGTTTTCTTGCAAAACTAATATATGACTTACATCCTGTTAAATACCATCTTCTAAGAAAATATTTAGGTTGGTTTTAGGTGCAGACATAGAGGAGACAGAATGCTAATAACGAAAAATAGGTGTGAAAAAAAGTTACCTACAGTACCTGCAACTAAATTTATAAATGAAATTCCTGAAAACTTCACAGGTCAGGTTTTAAAATATGGAACACTGAAAACAGGGGATTTCAGGAAAGGTACTTCCACAGATACCAATGCATCTTTTTGCTGAATTAAAGGTATTTATGGATAAGTCAACACTCCCTTGCCCACCTCTTATTCAAGTGTGTGCCCGATACCTCACATTTATTTCTTCACCTTTTAAATTTCTTTTAATGTTACTCTATGTACTCTTCTTTCAGACACTCCTTCTTATTCAAGTCTCTATTTTATTCATAATTTCACAGCTGTTTATCTTCTTGCCTATTTTTTGCCCGGTTTTGATGTCATCTTTCCCCTAATTTATTTTTCCACAGTATGAGGAAAAAAACCCTTTTTTTTCTTTTTTCCTAAGGAAAAAAGAAAAAGAAGGAAAAGATTGTGGTCCCTTGCATTTATGTTTTCTTAAAATTTTTTAAAATTAATTTATTGTCTTGTTTCAGAATGATTGATTAGAAGATTAAATATGACATGCTAATTTTGTTTTAAAAACATGCTGTATTCAGGCATACCTCTATTACACTATTGCACTGTTACTTAACAGCTTTCAGTCTAACTTGTTTTGTGCTGTAGTATTCAGTTACAGTTGCATGTAGCATGCCTAGAATTTATTCTTTTACGGTTATGTGCCTCGTTTGGCTCTCTGTTTTTAAGGGTATGCCAGAAATTGTGCTTAGACAGCTTTCGTTTTTCTAGTGTGTAAGTATGTGGAAGTAAAAATAGTTTTTGGCACCAACATTCCTGTCCTGACTGCTTTTAAATGACCTGACCTGTTTTATGCCAATATATCCTAGATTTATCTGAAAGCATTGACTAGTTTATGTTCAGTGTGTCACAAGTCCATCACAACTACTGCTCATCTCCATTTGTGTATTCACAGTGTGTTCAGGATGATGCATTGTCTTTTTTACATTTAAGATGGAAATTCTAATTAAGATGATTGTGAAATCCCAAACATATTTAACACTGATAAATTGGAGTTCTTTACCACCAAGATTGTCGATCATCAAGATTTTCACTAGATCCAGCTTTTGTAGAAACAGTATCTTGTTGGACTCTTGGAGGGGAAATGGAAGTGTGCAAAATCTACTCTACATGGTTGCCTTAATTTTTAGTACAGCTTGGATAATTGTACTGTTAAGGCAATGATTCTAATTCAGTTACTTGTTACTTGGCATGCACTTTCTTAAAAAATGTGGGGAGCAGTGCTAAGGCAACTCCATGCCTCTGGATCTTTTTAAGTCCTGTTTGTGTTCAATGTAAAGCACCTGTGAGAGTGCAAGTGTTGAGTCCTTGACCATTGCTCACTATCAAAATACTAAATCTTAGCAAATATTGGTCAAAATTATTCAATCCTTTTAACAGCATTTTTGGATTACATGTTTATATACATGGGAGAAATAAGACACATAGAAAATATTAGCATATTAGCAAATATTTGGCAACAGTTTTGAAGAATTGTCCTTTCATTGCCCTTTAAGTGCTGTGTCATATTATTTGGTTCATATTTCATTAATAAACTACAAATAGTTGCAGAATACAGCTGAAATACACATTGAAAATTTTATTGCTTAATTAACCTGTTTCTTAAACACCTTTAAATTTACTTCTTCAATCTGTAATAATTTTATTTAATAAAGTCCATGCTTGGTGTTAGAACAGTCTGATCAGTTGAAATGTATAATTTGTCAAGTATTGAACAACTTTATTTGTATAAATGTATTCTAATCTAATTCATACAGTGGAAGTAAATATAACTAAGAAAAACTGTGACTTACATGTCAAAGTTAAATTTATTCATTCATTCTCTGTTAACTCAGAAATATCTGTATTAATTATTCCTTTAAGATGTAAGCATTGTTTTGCTTGAGTAAACTGCCCAAATTTCATTTGTAGGCAAAATGCATAGCATCTTAATTTCAACAAATAACAAGTGTTGTAAACTAATGGAAAGGTGTGTAACAGATCATTCTTATATATTTCCTGATATTGGGAAACAGTTACAGTGGTAACATATTAGTTATTACAGTGTTCACAGTAGAATGTAAATATATCAACTTTATATCAGCAAGGCTTTGAAAACTACCATCTGATTAGGAGAAATTTTAAGAGATAAAATATTTGGGAGATGAAGGAGATAAGGGAAGGTAAAAACTCTAATTATAGAACAGCATGACTAGATTGCTCTTCCCTCTTTTTTTTTTTATTTGAAATAAAATGTGTTTATAAGGTCAGCGCGATTTTCTAGTGTATAATATGACATTATCTTTGATTCTGCTTATAGATAACCAGAGTGGCACTAATTACTTTCAATTACTTCACAGTTACTGTAAAAAAACCCTAGCCAAATAAAAAAGTTTTGCTGCTGAGACTTGTATCATTTTTTTCCTCATCAAAGTCTTAAAAGGTCCAGAACAGCCTGTGACATTTAAAATAATCATGTACTTATACTATTGAGAACTCTTTTTTACTTTTTTTGGCTAAAGTTTTATCATTTAAAGAAAACTGATACTAATGAAAACTAGAACAGCTGTTCTTAAACCGAAAGGATGTTGAGATAAAACAGACTTTACTAGTCCTATGCTATTCCATAAAAATAAACCTATTGCTTAAATATATTTCTAGACAGATAATATTTTGGTTCCGATATGTTATTGTTTTAAGCTAGTTTAAGCAGGTCTTAGATATCCGTCTTAGATATCTTATACTGTTATTTAATAAAAATCTGGTGACATTGTTAACTGAGGGAAAATATTCAGGGCTTTATTATTCAGCTAAAAATGCATTAGACCTCTCACATGCAAGGAAAAGGAGAAGATTGTGGCTATTCTTTAACAATGTCTACAGAAGTAGTCTGTAGATTTCTCATATTTTGCACAATATTTTCATGATATGGTTCTCATGTGTGAGAGTCTAGTGGCACTTGCCCCCCTTCTCACATCAAGGTTGTCTGTCCTTACTTGAACATTCTTTTGAGAACTGAATGTTTATTAAATAAAAATAGCAATTCTTTGAAACATGTTGCAGTTTCTATGACAGTATTTAATAAAATTTCAGCACATTCCAATTCTGTCACCACCAATTAAATTATCTTATCATGTACCAATCACTGCCACAGCTGATGAATCTTCCATTGCACAACAGAAATCCAACAGTATTTATTTAAGGCAGAATCAATTCTTTATTCGTTTTTTTGATATGCTGTATTTTTAATCTCTGCTGCAGTACTTCAGCTTTCTAATGTGGCCTCCAGTCCTTTAAGTACCTTTTGCATATGCTTAATAAACCTGTATGTATCCAGTTGAGGAATGCTATTTTCCAGCAGGATTTGCTTTCACTTTTTGAAAAGACTTTCAGCCAAGAGCCTTACTGTAAGCAATGTTTGTGCCCCTTTGAAGAGGGGAGCTGCTCAGAACAAGAACGTGTCTTAATCATGATTTTTCTCATTTGGATTAGCAAGTTTGTGGGAGGTCTGACGTCGTGTATGATCCCAAGAAGTTTCAAACAAAGTTAAAATACAGCTACGGCTTTCAGTCAAATTCAGTCCTAATGCTACAGCCTTTAAAAAAACTATTTACATTTCAATTTGTCTTATACAACAAAGAGAGTGTGAGCTTGTTTCTGCACCCCTGCCAGCTGGCTTGTAGAAAAGAACTGAGGGACTCTCCAAGGAGTGGCACATGTATGGTCTTCATTTGTAGACTTAGAGGAAGTGTTATTTGTGTCCAATTTAGAATTCCTTTGCTTCTCCCTTTCACTTTTTCAGCAACAGGAAGGTATATACTGTTACTATTTTGTCGCAGTCTTCATTTTGTGGGGAAAAAAGTGTGATCTCTGTTCTTCTCTCCCTCTCCTGTGGGGTTTTTGGTGTTTGTTTTTGTTTAGTTGAAGTTGTTTTGTTGTTCTTGGGTTTTGTTTGGTTTGGTTTGGGTTTTTTTTGACTGCAACATATTGAATAGATTAAAACAAAGGAGCTGTGGAGTAACTGCTGTCCAGAGAAAAAAGCTGAAAGATGAGAACCATGATTTTGACATCATTACAGGGAAGAGGAAGGGTGAAGAGGGGAATAGTGTATTTTAGAAGCAAATTAATGGCAAATTCAAAAAGGTTTTGAGAGTGAATGACTGTTAGATGGAAGAATCACTCACTGCCTCAAAGGTGTGTTCATGTGCAACTCTTGGGCTGCAGTGCAGTTTTCAGACATGGGGAAAAGGAAAGACTCAAAGAAGACAAAAATTAAATGTAATGCATATTAATTCTCTGTTTCTTTGGGCAGGAAAGAAGTTGCTAGCGGGTTTCTTTTTTCAGTTCCTTCCTTGTTGATGACTTTCTATAGCGGGAATGTTGTTCTCTGCGTATCCATGTACAGCTTCAGCTGAAGGAAATAGAAGTTTCAGCTGAAGGGCAGATTTGACTTAAATATTTTTTCTAACATTGTCCCCAACTTCATGTTTCATTTTGCAATTAATACTCTCTTCTTTTGCTTCCAGAAAGACTGACCCTGTTACAAAGTTCATGGTGTTGTTTCTCAAAGAATATCTCTCAGCATTTCCTTTTTTAAGTGTTGATGTCATCTGGATCAGAAAGTAAATGGACAAAACTAATAACAAAAAAACCTCAAAAGCTCCCAAACAAGAAAAAACCCTCAAAAAGAAACCAACCAACCAACCACTTCTCTCTTCAGAAAACAGACAAAAATACTGTTTTCTTCCTTTTAGAATATCTTTAGAAAAGCACAGGTATAGGTCTATTTTTTGTTGGTTTCAGTATAGATACAGAACTTTGAATATTTATCTGTATGAATCCATTTGCCTTTTGTGGTCAGTTTGTACAATTGTACCAATTTTTTAGAAATGGATTAGATGACATAGCTTAATGATCTGTAATTTTTGAAATCTAGCAGGTCTATGTGTTTTTCAATTTGCAATTACATGTTAAAAAATAAAAAGAAAACACCACCAACAAAATTAAATCCCAACATAGCTTTTCGTTATGTATAAGTAACTTAAGTTGGCATCAAACATTGCTGACTTTTCCAGAATGTTGCATCTGAAATGTTCTAGCTTAAATATAGTTGATTCTTGCTGATTTAAAAGACTGCTTAGAGAAAAGGAATTGATTAAATAGATCATCCTTCTAATAGGCTGTTTAGATTTTCCATCCACCCCAGCCTCAGAATTGTAACTTTTCTTCTCTGTGAGTAGTTTTGCTTTTAGTCCAGTGGCATCAGTCTTTCACAGCAAGTAAAATAGAGAATAAATGATGCATGCTACAGTTTATACATGGCAGTGCTCTTTAAATGTCTAGGTCTGTATCTAGACTCAAAAGTTTAAGGGGGCTTTTGTGCAAAGGCAGGAGCAGTGGGGATTTTGTTTGTTCTTTGTTACAAATACTGTACTACTGGAACTTAAATTGATGACAGGCAACTAGAGGTTATCATCATCTTTGCTAATCAAGCCAAAGTTCTTAAACACAGGAGTAAGAACATAATACTGTCATCTCTTTTTGTTCATCTTACCTGTTGCTTGCAAAGGAGAGAAGCAAGACTATCTTGTGTTAGGTGGCGGGATATCTAGTATGGATAATGAACATGGATGACAGCTCATTAGAAAGGCAAGGAAGAAGAAAAGGTGATGCTTTTATTTGTAAAAACAAGCAGCTTCACACCACAGAATTCAGGAGAGCAGACTGGTTTAGTTAGGTGATGAGAGAGCTGTCTATCACCAGGAGAGAGTTCTGTGTCAACCTGGAAACTGAGGAAAGTCTCTGATTCTTGGAAAAAGAGAAGAAGGATAATGTTAAGGATGCAGGCATGCTAGCCTTTTGGTCCTCAGGAAAATGGCATAAGTCCTCTTGGCAGCCATTTCTGGGCACATGAAAATCATGTGCCCAGGAGAAGGTGAAGAGGGTGACTGGAAATAGCCAACACGGATTTACTAAAAAGATAAATTATACCTGACCAACCTGATTGCTTTCTGTGATGAAACACCTAGCTTATGGATGAGAGGAGTGCAGTGGACATTATGTAGTGTATCTTGACATCAATCTGGAGAAAAGAAGGCTTAGGGAGAACCTAATAGCAAATGTTTAATACCTACAAAGTTGTCAGAAAAATAGAGCTAGACAAGCTCTGCAAAGATGCATTGAAGGAACACAAGTGGAAATGGTGATAAATTGAAACATGGGAAATTACAGTTTAGCAAAAGAAAAAAAATACTTTTGGGATGAAGTTAAGCATTGGGATGTTTTGGCCACAGAGGTTGTGAAATCTCCATCCTTGGAGGTTTTCAGGGTCTGACTGGACAAGAATCTGAGCAATCTGGTCTGAATTCACTGTTGATCTAGCTTTCAGCAGGAGTTCAACTAGGATGACCTCCAGCCGTCCCTTCCAACCTGAATGATTGTGTGATTTTTTTGTGATTTAATACTTTGGTCATAAACTGAGAAAAAAAAATAGCCCACTCCCAGTCACTAAAGTTACAACTCAAATCCAGAGGATACTCCCCAGGCTGAATTATTTGGAATATTTCACTCCAATCTGGCCTACCTCACTGCCAGCAAAAAGACTTTAGCAATCAAGGGCAGGGCCAGGAATGCCTGAACCAAAAATATGATTAATGCGGTATTTCAAATGTTAAACTAATCAGAATATCAGTTACTGTAAACTTAAATCACTGTTGTATGGAATATAGCATATTTGGTGGTTTTAAATATATCTGCCTATGTTCTGTGTGAGGTTTTACAGTCAGCAAAATGTAGTCCTTCAGAGTGTGGAACTGCATGACTACTTTCCTAAGATACACAACAAGATGTGAGAAGGACTTCTTATAAAATCTGTGTATCTGTGATTTGGGAAGCTTTTTCTGAACTGTGGGAGATGCTTCCTTCTAAGAATTTTCTTGGAAATTCCTAGAATTCTTTCTTGGAATTTTTCTGAGGCTTCAGACCTTTTCCTTCAGAAACTGTAGTAGTTCTGTTCTGTCTTAAAATAAGGGAGAAGTTAGTTCTGCTTTCTCATTTTACTTTTTTGTTGTCTCTGGCAAAGGTGTAGCTTGTGTCTCTGGATTGTTTTTTGTTTGGTTTGGGGTTCTTTGTGTGGGTTTTTTG
>JAOEHX010061303.1:0-10120 GCA_025448015.1 Bolborhynchus lineola
ATTAAACTTCACTGAGTACAGAACTTCTTTTCCATTACTGCCAAATAGTGAGAGGTGTATCTTCAGCCTGTGGCTGTCTTCAGAGAAAGCTCTGGTGATGCTTTTCATGGACTTTTTGTATAAATTCCTTAAAATCAATAGGCTGCTCTTGCTCCTTTTTTTTCCCCTAAGAGTTCAAATCAGTAACTTGATAAGTTCTGTTACTTGATTAGAGATTCTACTTAAAATCTCTTTAAGACACTAAACTGTATTTTAAAAGAAGTACTAGCTATTGTATACCTAATTTTGAATTGTTAGGAATATGACAAATAATTAGGTTTTGAAGTTTGAAAGCCTGTTTCAGAAACGAAAGAATTGTTTCTCTTCACAGGATTCACTGGTGAAATTTGCTGGTAGAACATTAAAAGATTGTGGAGAAGATCTTCTTGTGGAGATCTCTGAAGTGTTATTTAATGAATTAGCCTTTTTTAAACTAATGCAAGACTTGGACAACAACAGTATTTCTGTAAAGCAGAGATGTAAAAGAAAAACAGAAAATACTGAAGTGATACAATCTTATGCTAAAGAGGTTTGTTTTATTATATTTTTGAAAAATGTAGCTTTTTTAAGTCTCTTACGTACCTGCATTTCCTAAACTGGTTCAATTACCTTAGTTCGTACATTGTATTTATGTGGGGCTTAAGAGTTTTGTTGGGTGTTTGTTTGTTGGTTTTCATTTTACATATGAGCACTATGTAGTCACAGTATTGCTTGTGTAGAAGCATGAACTAGTTTTCCTCAGTAAGGGAGATGTCCTGTATTACAGATGAGCGTCTGTTACAGATATCTAAGTGTAGACTTTGGTTTTGGTAATTCTCAGAAAATGTGTTTTAATGGTTATATGTGGACATAAGAATGAATGGTCAAGTCTTGGAATAGTATTAACATCTAAGGGCATTGTGTAGTTATTGTGGTTTAACCCCAACCAGCAGCTCAGCACCACACCACCCCGTTTGCTCCCTTCCCTCCACTGGGATAGGAGGAAGAATCAGAAGAGTAAAAGTGAGGAAACTCCTGGGTTAACTTAAAGGACAGTTTAACAGGTAAAGCAAAAGCCCAATGTGCAAGCAAAGCAAAACAAGGGGTTCATTCACTACTTCCCATTGGCATGGAAATGTTCAGCCATCTCCAGGAAAGTAGGGCTACATCACACAGGTACTTGGGAAGATAAATGCCATCACTCTGAAAGTTTGCCCCTTTCTTTCTTCCTCCGGCAGCTTTTAATGCTGAGCATGACACCATATGGTATAGGATATCCCTGCGGTCAGTTGGGGTCAGCTGTTCTGGCTGTGTCCCCTCCCAGCTTCTTGGCGTTCCCAGCCTACTCTCTGAGGAGCAGAAAAGGCCCTGATGCTGTGTTAAGTAGTGCTCAGCAATAACTAAAACATTCCTGTGTTATCAACACTGTTTTCAGCACAAATCCAAACTGTAGCTCCGTACCAGCTAATATGAAGAAAATTGATCCTATCACAGCTATATGTTTTAACATGGCAGCCCCAGTTCATCATCTCTCCATCTATGCCTACAGCTTTCCTTGCAGTAGGTTAGGCACCATCTTTACCTAACTTGAGTAGTCCTGTGCAGTCATCAAATAGTTGGTTTGTTGGCATATGTAGGAAAGTACCACTTTCTAGACTCAGAGTATAAAACAAGTATAGAATTTTCAGAAATATTTGAGACTGTGGCAGATATTCTGCTCTAACAAAGCAAGTTTTGGTTGGCTTTTGCACCATTTACATTATTAAGATGTTGTATCACCATTTCTAATTTTACTGTTGCAGTTTTTAGGAGCATAGCATTTTTTAGCTAAAAAATGAACTGTTTACAAAACAAACACTAAAACAGATCATGTTCATATACTTACATCAGTCAGGTATCTACCTTAATTTTTCTTGTATAGTTATATGTCCTTTCAGGTTTTCTTTTAGAAAAACAAAACCTAAAGCAAGCCCATAACTCATTTTAAAACTTCAACAGCAGGTATTTTGTGAATCTGTCATAAAGTTTTGTAAGCAGTTTTAAGCATATCATCAGCTATATCTCTAGTTCAACTTGGGTATATCAGTAATATGCCTGGTGTGAGAGGCACTGCAGGATGGCTTGTAAAAAGGCCAAAGAAGCGCTATGTCCAGATCTTTCTGGAGTCAGACTTCTTTCTGTCTGAAGTTGCTCATTGTGTCCTTGTTACTTAAAGAATTGATTCATACACTCTTACAAGGATGCATAGAGCCATCTTAGATCTGGCATTTCTTATCTTCTTCTGGAAAATGAAGAATTAGGATGAAGGTCTGTTTGCCTTGTTTTACTATGGCAGCAGTTCAGCTTCAACAGAGTGAGAGATGAGCCAGAACTGATAGGTCCTCAGTTACTTTGTACGGACCTGCACAGTTATCCTTGTGTGGTCTTCTCACAACTTTAAACTCTGGGATCCTGATGCAGAAACATCTGATCTTGCTCAATTTTGTGGCTGTCTTGAGCTAACTGGTTTTAGATTCCATGCTGAAAAACACAGCACTGTCCTGACAGTGTACACCTGTGTACACAATTAGATACACCTGGCTGGTGTATCTAATTCTGTATGTTAAGTAAGATTCAACCATACTTTGGAAAATTAGCCCATGTAGATATAAGTACTTGAATAGAAAGGGCTAAAACTGTTTTTGTAATGTTTTGCAACTCTCAACTTGTTAAAGCATCTGTGTAAATAGGTCATAGTGTAGAAGTCCCTGTGGCTTACTGCCATTTTGAGGTAGTAGTTCCTGGTAAGATAGGCATTTCAGCCAGGGTTTCATGAAGCCCTAGTTTGGTTCAGTATTTCAAATTTATTTCAGTTTAGAATTGAAGACAGTTTGTGTTTCTTCTAGGCAAAAAAAGGTGTCCAGGTGGATGTTTGTTCATCTGCTGAAGATGTCGATGAGGACAAAGTATGTTTATGCTTCTCAACTGTCTTTATTCCTGAGATAATTTCACAGATCACTTAGTCTTACAGTTTCTGCCATATAAATCTAGTATCTGTAAGGAGCCCATTTCCTACTGTTTATATTCAACATCACGTGTTTTATTTCCTTTTTGTTATTTTCAGCAATTTATTTTATCAAAGTAAATTATAATTTCCTTTTTTTAATGAGTAGATGATCTGGGAAAGAAGTGACTACCAAAAAGTCTGCCTTCATCAATAAATCTTTGTTACTGTATGCATTCAGTAAACATGACTTGGATATCACATTCTTGGTTGCTCTTGTTTTATTCTTGTTTCTACTGCAGAGCCATTACTAGCTTAAACACTAAAGTATTATCTTGTTAACTTTCAAGAAGTACATTCAGATCAATACAGATAGTATTGAGGATGTTTTTCTGTTTATTGTTGGTGTCCTTTATATGGACAGACCTTTGCTTTAGGACTGACAATTTGAAAGTCTAAAGCAAAGTTTATATTGAGTGCTACACAACTGAAATAGGATTTCGTTTTTTCCTTTTAGTATTCATTTTGTGTGTTTTTAAAGGAAAAATGAAAGACCTGTTCTGAAGGTGTTTATTGTGGTATTTGGTCTGGGGCTGTTTCCTGTGTTCTCAGCTCAGAGCACTGAGGATGTAGTCATTTGCTGAAGAATTCAGTAATAAGGACAGCTTAACTATTTTTAACAATTAGCATTTTATTTCTTAATGGTGTGGAGTAAGTTGTTTTCATCTTAAAGAGAAGGCAGAAATTTTGAGCTGGGACACAAGATATTTGCAGTTCTCAAAGTATGCATTTGCTCTTGACTGTTGAATGTCAGTGCCCCAGATTTCTGCCTTTGCTCTAAGTTTGTTTTGAAAGCCACTAAAATCATTGTGTTTGGGGAGATGGGTTATATATGAAGCTTTGTAGTTTCTGCTGGAATGTTGCAATCTTTCCAAACAAGGGAAAGAGATGGGTAAAGTACGAAGTAGAATGTTGAATGGTTTCCCAAATGGACATAAGCATATGTGTAGGTATGTATGGGCTTAGAGTTACTGTAGCACTGCTTTGGAACTAAAAGTGTGTATCAGTTATTAAGGCTGCGTATCACTTGTTATGATTGCTGTAGTGTAAAAGGGTGCTGTCAAAATTGGAAGCCTAGCTGAGGGATTTACTTGGGGTTTCATATAGGCTAAGCATAGTTTTCTTACTCAGGTCATTTTGAAAATCATTCATCAGAGAAACTGCTGAGTAGCTGTTGCTAAAGAACTGAGAAGCTGTAGTTAGAAATATTCCTAATGTTTTCTAGAAGTCATTTAGAGGCAGGGAAGTTGCTAGAAGGTACTAATGCAGGTGTGTCTGTCTTCCTCTAGGTAATGACAAACCTAATTTAAGTAAGCTTTTTTAAGCTAGAATACTGATCAGTGTGAACCTTTTCGGATAATGAAAAACTTAAGTTACAGTGTCCTTGATAGCAATGTCTGAACAGTGCATGATCTCTTATAGTAGGCTCTAATGCTTTGTTTTATGAGTAGCTTTGCAGTATTCGTTTCAAGGCCTTAAGTACTACTTAAACATTAATTTCAGTCTGTAGATATTTTTGAGTAGCAAAGGTGACTCCTTGATGCAGAAACCGTAACAGATAAGCAAACATGAAAGTGCACAATATTTCTTGTTTTCCTAGGACAAGGATGAGACTGAAAATGTTAAAGTACAGGACTCCGAAATATATGATGTTAATGGAATCCCTGAAAGTATTAGGTCTGATGTGTCTGATCCAGAGGAAGATGAGGAGAATGAAAGTGGTCCAGTGGCAATCAGTAAGTGGTTTTTTGTATAGCTCATTATTCAATGCTTTCACTGTAGTTTTGACCAACTAATTTTACAGCAGGATTTGCTTGAAGTACTGCTGTGTAACACCTCCTCATGGATTTTCTAGTCACAGGGTCACAGAATGGTCTGGGTTGGAAGAGACCTTAAAGACCATTTAGTTCTAACCCCCCACCACCACTAGACCATTGGAAGGTGCTCAAAGCCTTGCCTAACCTGGCCTTGAACACTTCCAGGGATTGGGCATCCAGAGGTCTTTTCCAGTGAAAATTTTCCAGTACTGTATTTGCTAGTGTTGTGTCACGGGTTAAACATTCCAATTGGAACAGCTTTTTTTTGTGATCAGTACATCTGTAAAAACAGGTTAGAATCAGATTGTTACATATCCTGTCTCAGCTAAACTTGAAGTTTCTCAGCATTTAAATTGAACATATGAAAGCTGCTGAAATTTCTGACTTTTTTTCATGTAAATGATGATTTTTTTTTTTTAATATGCTTCCACTTGAACTTGCGTATTTTTTAATAATTTGTTGTCCTGTTTGTGGCCTCAAACCAAATACAGCTTGGTTTCACTTAGATTTAATTTCTTCATGCCAGCTTGTTTAATAACTTAGATATTTCACATCAACACAGTGGTTGTTTGCAAGATAGCTTTTGGGGAGCATATGGATCATTGAAAGTTCAGTTTTCAAGAAAGTTTTGAAGTAAGAGTTATAACTGATCATTGCAGTAAATTTCCAAAAGGGGATTGGGTTTTGCAGCCTGTCTTTTGCTTTGTCAGACTGTGTCAATGTGTAAATATAATATGGAGGTGATTTTCCATTGATTTGCCTTCAGGTTTATCAAAAGCAGAAACCCAAGCTTTGACTAACTATGGCAGTGGAGAAGATGAGAATGAAGATGAAGAAACAGAGTTTGAGGAAGGGCCTGTTGATGTGCAAACATCACTACAAGCAAGCAGTGAAATGACAACTGAAAATGAACAGGTATCACCAAAGCTGTAAATGCAGTAAAAACTTGAGCCAGTGCACAGCTTTTCAGTACATATTTGCATGTATTTCAGTTTTTGTTGTTGCACTGTTTTCATACAAATGAAAGTAGAATGATAGAAGAAATTAACTTGTTTGCAACCTTCCTTAATAGACTTCAAAGCAAGAACTGAGTAGGACAAAAAGCAGTGAGATTTTGTCATCAGAACAAGAATCTAAAGGTAAGACCCCTATACAGTAACTGAGAGATTAACACTTCTGTATGAATTTGCATGCTGTGAGAACTATCTTGGACAGTGCCTGTGATACATGTAATTAAAGGAAAGGTGTTCAAAGCTGCGAGAGTTTACTGGGCTGGGTTTTTTTTAAGGAACTGCATCAATTGGCTAAGTCTCTCTCTGTTGATCTAGACACAGCAGACCTTTTAAGGAGGAAACCTGGAATAAACTTATCTAGCTAGATGTGGTTTTACTGCTTGAAAATAGCATGAATTTCATTTAACTATTGCAGCCCTTGGGATGTAATTGTAATAGAGGTAAATTTGTCAGTTAACAGTATTTTTGATGTTTAGGTTTGCCTAGTACTTGCATTTCTGCTACTACCATTTGCTAGCAATTGAAATCACTTTAAATTTTAGGGATTTATTTCTGTGAATGTGCTGTATTGTAACTGATTAAGAACTGAGAAATCATTTTCTGTCAAAAGGCTTTACTGGGTGGTATGAATGTTACTTCTAATCCAGCAGTTTTACCACCTTCTCCTGGGTGTCCTTCTGTTGCAAATACTTATTTTGTTCTTGATCTTTTTCCATAGGCTAAAAGCAGTATTTGAGTAGATCCTGTGTTGCCATAAGTATGTGGCAAAATGTTAAGGAATTTATTGTTCTGTATTATTTATTTCCTCAAATTTAGAATGGATATTTTACAGTAGGTCATACTGAAAGTTCTGGAAGTTGGTTTTTGTTGCTTCTTCATTTTTAAAGCTGTATCAAGTTAGATATTTTGAAGTCATGCCCTCCTTATTGCTGATACATAATGAGACTACAAGTAACTTCTGTTGTTCATTTGTAGCTTTGGATCATAATCTGAAAAACAGAATAAAAGGATCTGGGATTTTTGTATGCACAGGATCTTTTCCTGTCTCTACCTAGTTAAAATGTAGTTTTGTGGTTTTAGGTGAACAAGATGTGGCTACAATTTTGCCTCATTATCTCAATGGCATAGAGAATACACCACCTTTAACACTCAGTACTCCAGAATCCCTTGTAACAGCCAGCATGAAAATAGAAGAATCAAGCTCATCTGTAACAGTACATGAAACTCAGAAACTAGATACAACATGTGTGGAAAACAAATCAGCTGCAAGTTCTGAAAGCTCCATGGCTGGCAGCCCCGATACAGAGTCACCTGTGTTGGTGAATGAATATGTGCGTATATTTCCATTAAGTTACATCCAACAGAAACAAGAAGCTTTTTTCTATTCCAGTGTTATGTCTAGTTTACAGTCTCGTTCAGTTTTTATTTGTGAATTTGATATGGGTATTGTTTTTTAGTGTACTTAATTACAACAGTCAAGAATCTAGTTTTTGAGGGAAGATAAACTGAAGTAGCACTGTTTAAGAGTAGCACTCTTAACTGTCATTATTTCTATCTACAGGAAGCTGGTTCTGGAAATGTAAGTCAAAAGTCTGATGAAGATGACTTTGTAAAAGTTGAAGACTTGCCCCTTAAACTTGCAGTGTACTCAGAGGTATTTTGCTATTGTTTGTGGGGTTGTTATTTAGCAGTCTTAATTACCAAGAGAGCAATAAGAATTAATTATCCAGTATTTTGAGTTTTGGTTTCTGTCTTACAAAGGCAGATTTAATGAAGAAGGTGGCAACAGAGGCCCAAACCAACAGTTTGTCTGATGAATTACTGTGTGGAGGTGGAGCTCAAGATCAAGAATTAGTAGGAGATGGCCAAACTTTGAAAGAACCTGGTAAAGATTATTTTTTAAGTCCTCTACACCTATCGGGAAAACACTCTAGAATGGCCTAGAATTTAAATATCTTGTTACCACTGATGGAAATAAGCAGTCATTGTGGTGCTGAAAGCCTGTCCTTTTGAGTTATGTGCATTTTCAAATGATATATTGAAATAAAAGGATTTTGCTTCTCTGTCTTTTCTGTATACATACTCAATTAGATCATGTGGCGGATAGTCATAAAAAGTAACATGCTATAACAGGGTGGTTTAAAAACTTATTAAAATCAAACAGTATTTTTGTTTCTTGTTACACAAGCTGAGGTATAATAATGATGTATATTCTAATTGCTGTTATCTGATACAGTACTGCTTAACACAATTTGTTGACACGCTGCTCCGTGGTTTTGTAATAGAGGAGATCAAGAGACTTCTCAATAGTAAAATCTCCCTTCAGGGAAATGAAAATAATTTTTAATGTGAAGCATACCATGAGATATTAAAAACTATCAGTGTGTTTGACAACAATAAAAACTTAATCACTCTCATGAAGCAGTGTTTATGCAGCTACAACAACCTAATGGTAATACAGGTCAAAAAAACGTTTGTAGGGGCTTTTTTAATGTTGACATTGTAACACAAGTTACAGCAGTAGATGCTTATGTTCTGTTGTTAGGCTTGTAGTTCTCCAGTGGAAGGTATAGTACAGACATACATAAATGCATGAACTGGGTATTCTGAGGGTAGTTTTACGCTAGTGTAACTAGTTCCAATTCCTCAAACAGTACAAGTTGTTCAAGTAAGCTATGGCTCAAAATGCTTGTGAAAAAGATTAAGGATGAGATATTTCATCAAGGTGATTTAATGGATCCTTACAAGGAAATGAAATGTTCAGGAGCTGTTTGATGCCTTGTAGCTATTAGACAATAATGAGATTTCTCTTGTTTTACAGAAGCTTTTGGAGCTCAAAGTGGATGAGAGCAACCTTGAAGATACCTGCATTTATAAACACCTTGTATACAAACACATATGGAAGATCATCACTTATTTCCCAGAATTCCAGAAGTGTATAAAAATGTAAAATTTCTGACACACTGCCTCTTAGGATAGGTATGCTAACTTCTGCCTGTGGCAGTTTGAGCAGCTGGAACTGAATCTTCTTCTATTCAGTTTTGCTGCACTGTTCTTTTTCTGTCTTAATCTTTATTTTTATTGTGACTTGTTTAGTAATTTTTAAAATGTTCAGAATGGTAGTTTCAAATAAAGTTTGGACTTGTCTGTAAATTCAGCTTCTGAAAAATTTTACTCTGCCTTACAGAATGGCATGCAGAGTTTGGTGTTGGAAGTTAACTAACTTTAATCTTGGGATGTTTGTAGCAGCCTGTTACTCGTCTTCAGAGAAACATTGCTAATTTTCCTGGGACAAGAAACTCTTGTCCCACAGAGTTTATCTTCTACAAATATAAGGTGTTGGCACAATACATGCCTTACCTGTTGCTTGTATAGCCTAGAGTATAGCTGGTCTGTGGCAAACAAACCAGTGGAAAAAACAGGAAAAATGTTCCTGTTCAGGGCCTGTGGAATTCATTTCTCTTAGCACACTTACTTACCTGAGGCAAAGTAAATACCCTAGGTTTGTAGTTAACTGCAGAAACCAGCTCTTGTTTTCTGCATTTTCTGTATTGACTTTCAGTGTGTAAAGGAATAAACCTGTCTGAAAAATCTAGTGTTGTTACAGTTGCTGCAACAGGAACAGATTCTACAGGCTTTCAAACTCATTTGACTGTGAAGAGTTTTAACATTGAAAGGAAGAAATTTAGGAAATTCATATTTAAAAAACCTTAAACAGTTAAAGTCAGCACCTGCTGAAGTTTCGTGGCAAAGGCAGGGCTAAGGTAGAAAACTAGATTGGAAAAATTGAATCAGAACAAAAGTTTCCTTCACTCTTTCAGATCAGAGTTGCTAATAATAGGAAGTCATAAAACAGAGCTAGAAATAGCTTATTTGGCATATTTATCTGCTGCATTATAGAGATCCATTTACCTTAAAAACAAAGTTTTCCCGAAAGTAGTTAGAAAGCAATGGTGATCTTTAATTCAGAATTGTCTTCCTTTTGAGGTCACTGTAACAATATGGCTATATACTGTGAGAAGCAGTCTAGTGCCAGTGAAGCCTGAAGTTTGAATAAAAAGGAGAGTGATTCTTCTGTGATTTCTTTTTTTTTTTTTTATAGAGTCGCTCCAGGTTCTGTGAGTGATTTTTGAAATGGCAGATTACAATCCAAAGAAAAAAATCTATCAAAAAGTTCAATTTAGTTACTGTTGCAGGCTCTAAACCCCTGGTACTCTGTGCTGGGGGGG
>JAOEHX010061311.1:0-14205 GCA_025448015.1 Bolborhynchus lineola
GGCTGAAAGTCAAAAACACAGTGCTGCATCAGCTACCGAGAAGGAGAAAAATGACTGCTACTGCTGAACCCATGACAGAGGACAAGGGAAATGGGTTAAAACTTAAACAGGGGAAGTTTAGATTGGATGTAAGGAGGAAATTCTTTACTGTAAGGGTGGTGAGGCACTGGAATGGGTTGCTTAGGGAAGTTGTGAATGCTCCATCCCTGGCAGTGTTCAAGGCCAGGTTGGACACAGCCTTGGGTGACATGGTTTAGTGGGAGGTGTCGCTGCCCATGGCAGGGGGGTTGGAAGTAGATGATCTTAAGGTCCTTTCCAATTCTAACTATTCTATGATTCTACAATTATACATTCCAGATATGTTCTAGGACCCCATTAATTTTAATGCTTGTGAGCTACTTGCAGATTTTCAGATGGAAGGATCTCCACGCAGTGACTGTGAAGTATTCATTTTAAAATTGTGGTTTTTTTTTTTTTTTTTTTTTTTTTTTTTTTAATTGCCGTGCTGTTGAGCTTTTATTCCAGTTCGTCAACTTATCTGGCCTTTCTGCTATGTCATACGTTGTTTCCAGGTTGCATGTACTGCTAGTCTTCGATGCATTTATTCTGTGGTTCAGTGATTCTATGAATTAGCACAATTAGGAAAGCCAGTCAGCACGATCTCTTGAATGACCAAGTAAGAATCAGGAAAAATGTTAAGATCTCATTAATCTTCTAAGAAGTTCTGCTAAAGGAGTGAGATACACAGAAATCAAAATAACATCTTAAGTTCCTGAAGAAGGCTTATTTGAATTTTTCAGTAGTTCCATTATTCCACTAGTATATTTCCCTCACAGCTCCCAAATTATCTTTGCATACTTTGTGCGTAGTATTTTGCGTAAAACTTTAGTCCTAAAGATTTAAGTTCAGTAACTTTTTTTCAAAGGACCTAATCTTAGAAACCATGTACAAGCTTGTTCTTTTTATGAGATTGGTTTCTCTGAGTGGGGAAAAAATAGTAACCCATTCAGTTGCCTAGATGATCCCAAGAATCATGGATAACCAGCTGTACATAGCCCTGCTTTTGAGGAGAGGGATTTGACAAAGATTTGAAGAGCACCAGAGCTGCCTTCCAAACTCAGGCATACTGTAATTCTGTGGTCAGTCCTGAGCTTGGAAAGAATCATATAGTTAAGCAAAGTCTCCTATGACAGGATTCAGACTCTGACCACTGCCAGACTTTTTATCTCCACCTTCAAGTATTGATGGTGATAATTTGAAGTGTGAGAAGCCATCCCTCTGAGAGGAGGGAGAAAAAAGGTGACACATTCCAGGTTATTTTGTGTGCTGTTGTGTGAACCATTTCCAGCAGGCAAATCATTTTAGCCTGTCACACAGCCATTTGTAGAGCCAGCACCCGGCTCTATCAGTGGCAGTTCTAAGTGTTGTTAGCTAATTTTCATCTCTAATGCAGCCGACAGCGGTTCCTGCACTGTTGTTATTTCTAGCAGTGGTCCTTGACACTCTTCCCCCGAGTAGGCTTTGCAAGCTTCTGCCTCACCACCCTTACAGTAAAGAACTTCCTCCTTATATCCAATCTAAACTTCCCCTTTTTAAGTTTTAACCCATTACCCTTGTCCTCTCACTACAGTCCCTAATGAAGAGTCCCACCCCAGCATCCCTATAGCTCCTCTTCAGATATTGGAAGGCTGCTGTGAGGTCTCCACACAGCCTTCTCTTCTCCAGGCTGAACAGCCCCAACTTTCTCATCCTGTCTTCATATGGGAGGTGCTTCAGTCCCCTGATCATCTTCGTGGCCCTCCTCTGGACTTGTTCGAGCAGTTCCATGTCCTTATGGGGGGGACACCAGAACTGCACACAATATTCCAAGTGAGGTCTCACGAGAGCGGAGTAGAGGGACAGGATCACCTCCTTTGACCTGCTGGTCACACTCCTTTTGATGCAGCCCAGGATAAGATTGGCTTCACAAATACTTGTGAAGATTAGAATAATATAATAATATATAGGTAAATGAAGCAGCTGTAAATGAATGGTGACAGTATATGAAATCAGGGTTGTACATTGCTCTGGTTAGGGGGGAAGTTGTATAAGTATTTTCTCTTCATTGCAGCACTTTGCGTTGTCCTGGTAAAAGCTCTCTTGTGCTGCAGTTCATCTGAAAGCAGTGTTCAAAAGCTAATTGTGTAGTATCTGATGTTAGTAAGTTTTAATTTTTTTTTTTACATTCCCTTTTTTCAGCCTTCCCTTGGAGTGAAGAAGCCAACTAAAGCCCTACTGTATGTCATACTGAGCCCTGTGGGCCCTTACTTTGCAAGTGGAAGCTTTAATCCCATATCCTTATGGGCAGATCCAAAATATGTAAGAGCCTGGAAAGGAGGAACGGGGGACTGCAAGCTAGGAGGGTAAGAAAACCTAATTCTGCATCTTTTACATAGCTTACAGAGGAGATTCGGGTTTTAGTGAAGTATCTAATCCAGCAGAAGTAGAGGTATAAAATGTAGCAGTGAAATAAACAACTTACTGTACCACAGATTTCAGAATTGTACTTCTATGTATTGTACTTACTATGTGTGCAATTCAGTTGCATATTTTTATTTGCATATTACAGTCAAGTGGATTACTTGCAGGGGCAATTTTGCAGCATCTCGGGCTGAGACACTAGACCTGGAAGGTGTCCATGTAACACTTTGGCTGTTCCACTTGCAGAAGTTGACACTAAAGCTATCACTCCTGTGATGCAGCATTCAGTGTAGCAGCCTTCTGCCAACTGGGCAGTGAGCAGCATTGACTGCTGATCTCCTCCTTTGGCAGACTGTGCCAACAAGCCATTTGCAGTTAACTAGGGGAGTATGAGTGTTTAAAGAAAAGCATGAGACAATTATCTGCCTCGCCTTGACCATCATCTGGCAGTTTTCTGCTGAACTAGGCCAAAGCACTCGATAGAGACATCATTGTTAATGTCCAAATACTTGACTTGTAGAGTTGAAGCTGCTTAGGACTGGACTGGAGCAAGCAGCTTGGAAGTGGCTAAATAAATTACTCTATTATATGTCCTTGGTCTTCAGTTTTAACAAAGCTTATTGCCTCTACCTGGGAGTTTGTTTCCTAGGCAGGAAGTTAGTAGCTGTCAAATGCTGCTCAACAGCTTTCCTTCATTCAGTCTGATGTTCTGAGATCTTTAGGTTTTGTTTGGTTTTACACATACATTAATTGTTTCCTATTCATCCTTCATATGTCAGCTGTGGAAAAAAAACAGAATAGTCTGGAGTCACTACTGACTTGGCTTGTGCCCAAAAGTGAGAACATAAGTCCAGTGTGGTCAGCACTTTGGGTTACTAACTTTGGGTCTTGATGGTAACATCAGAAACTATAAAGAGTTTTTTCCTTCTCTCAAAGCAGCTATAGAGTAGTAGGTCAGTAGTCAGGCTCACTGTAGGGCAGCATTTTGGGAAGACAGTTGCTGCTTGAGCATGTGGAATTTGAGGCCTGTCTGCAGCTCATGAAGCTACTAGTTCTGTGAATGTCTTTTACTGGAAAAGAAAGAACTTGCCTCTGGTGATTTTTGTGTCTCAAGAGTTTTATCTGACATACGTGAGATGAGGTATATGGTTTTGTTTTTCTGACCTAAAAAAACAAAAAAACAAAAAAAAAAAAAACTCAAAACAAAACCAACAAACCCAAAACAAAACAAGAAACAAACAAAAAACCAAAACCAGAAAACCAAAAAAAAAGACCCAACAACCAAAACATGAGCTGGATGGGAAGTTTTTGGGTTGTAGATACAAATAATCTAGGAAAATATTAGTAGAATGCTTCCAATTAAAATATTCCAGGGACAAGCAGTGACCATGCAGAGCACTAGCTCATAAGGTAAATGAGCACAAAACCTTGCACAGAAATGAGAAAATACCCGAGCAGACACTTACAACTGTTTGCTCTTTCTTTTTGTCTCCGGAAGGAATTATGGCTCTTCTATTTATGCCCAGCAAGAAGCCCTTGAATTTGGCTGCCAGCAGGTGTTGTGGCTCTATGGAGAAGATCATCAAATAACTGAAGTTGGAACAATGAATCTGTTTCTCTACTGGATAAATGAAGATGGAGGTATAGTAACACAAACCATGAAAATTCTAAATAGAACAGTTGGGAATTTAATACACAAAATAAACTATATAAAAGTGATCATAAATAAAGATGATTTATCAAAGTAAATATTCTTTTCTGAAAACTAATAGATAATCAAGTCATACTATTGTGAAAGAGGAGGTTCTGAAGCAGCTGTGAGTACTACCTACTAATATCATAAACTGTTGGGTCAGTCCATGTGCTCAGAAGGGTAGAATGTAGCCATGCACAAGGTCACACTGGAGACTTGGTGTCATCTCTGGCAGCATGCTTTATCTTGAAGGAAGTGTTGAGTCAGAAAAATATGGGGACATACTAGAGATACCTTATGGCTGTATAACTCTAAACTCTGTGACTTTGGGCATGAGTGGTTTCCATTATAACTTACTGACAAGTCAGATATTCCTAAAGGATAGCCAAAAGTATTTTGCCATCCAAGTGGTGAAGAACTAGTCTGTTTCTTTAAAGAATTTTGAAGTTCTGTCCAGTGGAGCAGAGAGAGAGAAACACATCAGTCAACATCCCACATCACTAATGCTGAAAAGATGCTTTCAAGATACACCATCATTCTTGAAGCCATTTTTACCAATTTGTACCCACAGTGACTTCTGAGCAGTGTATATGCTGATTAGGAAGCTATCTAGTTAATAAACAGCCAACTATTTAGGCATCTCAAAACCAGACATTAGGTGTGCAAGTACTCAGAACTTGAGAAGTGTTAGCTACACCTGAGAACTGAATCAGAGGATTACATGACTCTTGGTCCTTGAAGGATTGAACTACTCTTAGGCAAGTGAATAAAAGGACAACTCCTGACTTCCGTGAGTGCTGGTCTTCTATGCAAATTAAATGTTACTGAATTTTGTATGGCAGCAGATTCCCGCTTCATCATAGTGTCACGGGTACCTTTAAATACTGACATTTTTCTGGCAGTGCTCAGCTGCAGTACATAGGCAACATTCTTTGGGGACAGCAGTATGCTTTAGATAGCATAGCGTAATGGGAAGCCAGCTACCTGACTTTCATTTCCAGTTACATTACTGTTTTTTCTGCAAAATCATTACCACTTTTGTAAGGGGAATGACACTCCTTCAGTGTTGAATGAGTCTGTGATGACTTGTGAATGAAACTGTAAATATGAGAAATATTGTTGTTACAGCAGCAGTAGATTTATCAGCATAGTAAGATGGCCAAATTCATGCCTTGTGTAACTTCTCTTGAGAGACACAAAAATAGATTTTGGCTCATTCTGCTCAGGGAAAGGACACTGAAGGGGGGACATAATTAGAATTCAATGTTCTCATTGTACTTAAACCAGGAATATGCTGGAATTATCCAGCTGCAGCACAGTACTGTTCCAAAGATCTGCCAATCACTACGTGACCAGTGCACTGCTGAATAGTACTATTGTGAGGTGGCCATAGCAAACAACTTGTAATTCATGCCACCCAAGCTAACTATACTGGCAAACCTGCCATTCCACACGATGTGGTCATTAGCATCATTGGTGCACTTTGATGTCCTCTGATGTGTTGATTAATGCTTAATTTATGATATCTTTGATAAAGAAACATTTGCTGCCAAAGTGTGTCATCACACACCCACCTATGGCTTTGCATTGTGATTTGCGTTTGCCATTATGTTGTGTCACTTCACAAAAAATACTTAAAATGCTGTTTTGTTTTGTTATGCAAATTCTGCAGCTGAGAGAGGGATCTAACATAAAAATAGTGAGGCAGAAATTGCAGATCATCATCAAAAGGAAAATGCCCTTCTTTGTGTGTTCAGAGGTCACTGCAGAGTAGTCTGAACTGCTCTCCTTGGTTTATAACAAATGGAAGACCAAAGCCTAGGCTAGAGGACATCTATGCTTCCAATGAGACTAGACTTTTCTTGCAAGCTTTTGCTGTGTATTTTGAGTTACAGCATTGTGATTATACATGACATGTTGCCTTGGGCATCAGGAGGAGCTTGGAAAAATGTTTTCTTTGTAACATCAAGGAGGGAGTAGGGGAAGAAACTACTCAATTTCTGGTAAAATAACATGACATAGTCTCTGCTGCTTTTGTATCGCCACTACTGCTCTGGCATAAATTTAGGAGTATGATATTTTGGTCATCAAACACTGTTACTGGTTTATGTTCACAAAGTGCTAATTTTGGTCACCCTGCAGTCCCTTCCACCTGCCTCTTCAGAGTACATAAGATGTTGACATTGCAACTCATTTCCTTCAATAATGTCTGTTCTTTTGCTTAGAATATAGGCTTGACTTTATGGAAAACTTTAAAATTTAAACATATGTCCAGTTTGAAGGTTGCTAACTATGAAATCAGTGTGCACTTTCCAAAAATTTGCTTTCTTCAGAATGATTTGGAACCATCTGGGTTTTACTTCTAGCTTTAATGTTAAGGCATTGTGAATAGTATTCAGGCATTGCTTAATATTTTTGTGCTGTTATTAAAATTGGGATTCATAGCGCCCACTTCAAAATAGCTCACGTAAATTGAAAAATAAATATGTTTTTTTTTTTTTTTGTAGAACAGGCAGGTAACATATCAGGCAATCTTGATTAGTGGTCTGTAGGTGAAAGATTATTTGTGCTGCACAGTTATCTTTTATAAGAAGACTACTAGCAAAATAAGGGTCATACCTTCTGGTCTAATAGAAAGCCATAGCAATAACAAGGAGGGTAGAGCATCAAATGAATAAGATGGCAGGCAAAGAAAAGAAGGGGAAAGTAATTGAGGAAAGTCAATTGACAGAGACACAAAGACAGGGTGATTGCAGGAGGGGATGGTAGAAGAAGAGCCTGAGGGGAATAAGGAAAAAGGAATAGAAACAGAACAAACTGGAAGAGAAGATCAGCTGTTAACTAATAGTGAAGCCAAGGTTTCCTGGGTTCTCCTTGACCTGAAGTTCCCTTCTGTTAAAATGTATTTTGGTGTATTTCTCAGCTTTGTTACAGTGTGAATAGTACTGAAGGCATCCCATACTTGGAATCTTATCTGCTATATGTTCATAAATACAAGTGTGTAAAAATTGAAGCTGTGTAATACGCAAGCCTCATTTAAAAAATCCCTTTAAACACTGATGGAGTGCCATTGCTACAGCATGCCTATACCATGCCTGGTTTAATGAAACACTGGACTTACAGTGCTACTACTGTAACAATAGCAGTAGGCAACTGAAGAGAAACCCTGACATTTTCCTTTAAATACCTTTCCCCTCCTTTTTGCTACTGTACGTTTTAAGGCTTCTAGCACATTAAAATAATTCAGAAGGCAAATGGAGTCCATGAGCTCAGTCTGGGTTGGTTTGGATTTTTTTAAGATGGACAAACTGATTTCACATGGAGCCTGGTTTGGCATCAATTCACAGAGAGGATGAGATTTTTTGGCATGCTGTGCTGGATAGTGTTATCATCTCTGCCGGATACCAGAGGAGCAGATGTTCCTCTGGTCGCCCCAGGCTGGTAGGCATCATACGTATAGTGGACAAAATTCTACAGAGCAGGCTGTTTGAAACATTTTGAAACACCCAATATCCTGTCTATTCAAGTGCTGTTTGGTGGCTGGCTTGGCATGGCACCTTTTCAAACTAGCTCAAATCAATTAATATATGTTATTGAGCTCGAAGAAGTTCTGGCCAAGATCTGTGGCAATATCACGCAATAGAGAACATTAGCTGGTGTGTAGTCACAATCTTTAGTGTTCAGGTATGCATTATTTGAAGTTTTCTGTTTAAAAAAAGGATGCATTTATATGTGACTGTGTCAAAAATGCAGAATATCAGGTCTTCAGCGTTCAGATTCAGGTGAGCCCTGTGGCTCATGGAAAGTTTTTTAAATCCTCTTTTGTATGGAAGTTGTGCCAGAATTAGGACCAGACACACATCATATTAGGAGTGATGCTAGACAGACTTCAAAAAAAAAAAAAAAAAGCTTATTGTTCCTGGCTGTATGAGAAAGAAGAGACCACTGCTGTGGTTAGGACTCTGGGATAGGTCAGGGAATCACACTATTGGTTAGTCAAACCAAAGCAAAATATATAGAGTGTTCTAGGGTAGACTTTTTTGTATACATCTTGGTATCCTCATAAAAGGAACATGAGGCATAGGTAGGAAGAACTTCAAATCTAAATGAATAATTCCAGGGGTGGCCTCACTAACAACAGAGACATTTCCAGAGAGGAGGGACAGTGAGTAGTAGATTCAGTGAACAATGCAATTTATTTACCCTCCATTTCCACTATCCCACCCCAACTCCTAAAGCCCACTCTTGCAGAGTGATGCTGTAGTCAGTCTGGAGCTGTGTATGCACCGGCTGGCAGACTGTGTTTGTGTGCAGGACTATCTAGCTGTCAACAGAGTATTAAGCAGCTGAGCACAACCTGCTATCTCAGCCCAAGGGTGAACACCACGTTTCTCTATTGTACCCAGCTGCAAGTGTTCGCAGGACCTATGGGAACATTTTTAAACACAGTTTTGCCTTTGAGACTGATTCAAACAGGCCTGGATTCAGTGACCTTTTGTGGGTCATAAGGGGCGACGTAATAAAAACATGAAAATATTTATCTTCTTTTATGTGGCCTGGTATTAAAGAATCAAAACCCTTAATGGTTTGTGGATTTAATGGAAAGGATAGTATCCTTATAAGATCAAGAAAGTTAAGGATTCACATTGGGAAGGGACAGTGGTTAGGAAACAAAATATGAAGAGTAATACTGAAAGACTGTGGAAGTCATAATTTCTCAGTGAAGATTTGAGACTGTCTTAAAAGAACCTGGCTGTCTGAAAGAGTAAATGCTTAGTATTCTCTGATAATAGACACACTGAATGCGAGCTATGTGATGGCTTAAAATGAAAAAGATTAACTTGAATTTGCTGCAAAGGTCAGGTGGAAGAACAAATACTACATACAAACATCTCTGTTGTAATTTAAGTACTTACCATGTATGGATTACCATTTATCTACCGTTTCACTATTTAGATGAATGTTTATCTAACAACCTTTTTTCAAAACCAAACAAGAACAAGGGGGTTGGAACTAGATGATCTGAAGGTCCTTTCCAACCCTAACTATTCTATGATTCTGTGATTCTAAGGTAACAGACCACAACAGTTGAGCAATTTGAATTATTGGCACTTGGAATTTTACTAGGACTGCTCTTTTTGTGTAAAGAGAAAATTACTGGGAAAAAAGGAAGTCTAGACCAAGACAACAGGTCGTTAAGGAAGCCTCCTCTCATGATTTGGCAAGGTTTCTACTGTTTTGCTTGTTTAGTAAACGGGCCTCAAAATTTCTGGTAGATGTTTTATATTAATGCTACAAAGTAGGGATACTCAACCCCTTCTGTTTCTTTGCTTTTTAACCAGTATTTCTATTTCATTTGTGTTTAACAGAAAATGAACTAGCAACCCCACCTTTAGATGGCATCATCCTTCCAGGAGTGACAAGACAAAGTATTTTGGATCTGGCACACAATTGGGTGAGTGTTCTGACCCTGGCAGTGGTAGTTTCAACTGTAGTGTTGCAACGTCAATGAAAATAAGCGTTCTTGGTGCTCAGTATTTTGAAGTTCAGCTGACTTGATCAAATCATAGAATATTTTGGGTTGGAAGGGACCTTAAAGGTCGTCTAGACCAACCCCAGCTACAGTGAACAAGGACATCTTCAACTAGATCAAGTTGCTCAAAGTGCCATCCGTCTTGACCATGAATGGTTTTCCAGGGAGGGATGGGGCATCTTCCACCTCTCTGGGCAACCTATTCCATTGTTTCACCACTCTCATAAAAAAAACTTTCATCTAGTCTGACTGTACTCTCTTTTAGTTTAAAACCATTACCCCTTGTCCTGTTGCAATACGCCCTGATAAAAGTTTGTCTCCATCTTTCTTGTAAACCCCTGTAAGTACTGAAATCCCTTAACCTGCATGGGAACTAAGAGCATGGTAATTCAGATTTCTAGCAACATCATTAGGATACCCACATCTGTCACACAGAACAATACCAAGCTTGTTAAAATATCTCCGTGTAGTATTTAACATGAAAATTCTCATCAAGTCCTCTGGTCAAGCAACTTAAATCAAGGAAACAATTACCATGCATGACTACAGCCATACTTCAGTCATCAGCACATTCTTTCTCCATTCAGTTCTCATGGTTTCACCCTTATTTCTAATAACTAGCATGCAGCCTAAAATCCAGCCACAGTTTTGAAGTCATCTGTCTGCTTCCAGATTCCAGTTCTGTCATGTAGCCATCCAAGATCTTACTTGGACGCTTGGGACTACCTTGTACCTTGAAATGTAGCAAACTGCCTTCCACTCTGCCTGTACTGTATTCAGAAGTTTTATTGTGGCCTGAATAAGAATACTGTAGAGCTAACGCCCCATCAAGCCCAGTATTCTGTCTCTTGGTTTTGGCCCTTTTCCCCTGATACTAACTCAGCTTCCAACCACCTGTAGCTGAAAGACTTCCTGAAATACAGTTGGCATATCACTTATATCTAACTTTCAGTGAAAAGTGCTAGGGTTGTACTTCATGGCACATATGTGCCACTTATTGACCTGCACTGAACTCTTGCACATCTTTATTTGTATTGGAACACCTCAAGTGCAGATACACATGCACGCTTCTTGGTCTCATCTTCTTCACAAGATAGATATTCCCAGTCAATGGGGCTTATTTGTGAGATAGCAGGCTCTCATCTCAGTTCTCTTGAATAATTACGTGTTTTCTACTTCACAGAGGTTATTCTCTTCTTCCTGACCTCCATTCCCTAACCTGTCTGAAACTCTGCTTACATGGTGTCCCTGCTCCTCTCCCCAAGTACTATCCTGTCCAGAGCTAATCATGTTTTCTGCTATCAAAAGCATCTGTTTCATGTTAAAGAACTAACGTATGAAACAATGACTCCGCTTCAATTTGGTCTAATGGAACAATAAAGTCCACATAAATCCATGCAATGAAAATTTCAAAGTTTGATGTTTATTTCTGTTCTTTAAACAACCCCTCTATCAGGTACTATGCATTTTTTTACACTTGTAGAAGGTAAAACACAACTTAAGACTGTCAGTGTGAATTGCTTTACTCATACCTGCAATACAGTAATTTTTTTTATGTGACAGCTGTGTGCAGGCTGCAGTATGAAATTTTACCAGGGATTAAAGAAATCTATCGCATGTAGTTGGCATTGCAGGTGGAATTAGCAGAATGTATTTTGCTTAGGAATTGTCTGAGAGTGGGATCAAGCCTCTTTTGACATAATTGAGTAATTTTTGTATGAATTCAAGCATGCTTGAGAGCATAAGTAGTCAGATCCTGTGTCACATAAACCATTCTGCTGTGTTATGCCTTAATGCAATGTTGATATTCTGCACCAAATCAGAGGAGGGTGCCACTCATCAGCATTGTTTCTGGCAAAGCACTACCTTCCTCAAACGTAATTATTTTGATTAAATCTATCTTATGTGATACTGGAAGGTTTGAAAAGATCACAGAATCATAGCCAAAACTTGACTGATTGCCACTAGTCTAATAGTCTTATTAGAGATGTTTCAACATGGAAAACAAAAATACAAACCATTTGTAAAGTTTTACAATTTTTATGGTTGATTCTTCTCATGCAGGGAGAATTTAAAGTGTCTGAACGGTACATCACTATGAGTGACTTAACAGCTGCCTTGGAAGAGGACAGAGTAAAGGAGATGTTTGGTGCTGGAACAGCCTGTGTTGTGTGTCCTATCTCTAAAATTTTATACAAAGGCAAGGTAAGAAAATGTGGGTTCCCCCCCCGCTTCTTTATCTTTTTTCTTTCCTCTTCTGTCCCTTCCCCGCTCCTGCCTCTCCTCTCCTTCTTCAGAATTTTATCATAATTAACTGCAGTTTAATTAAAGAACAGGTAGAAAAGGAATGCTGCTAGAGGCTCCTGGAAAGATGAACAGTGTCAGTATTTTGTTTCCCAAGTGAGTTACTGCTATGTTATCAGAAGAGAGCTTTCCCTCTTGTCTTTGAGGGTATTTTAGGAGTTAAAATACTAATTTTTTTTTTTTTAATTTTTTTTGGGATGGGGAGAAGTTCCCAGCTCCAACCCTGTTTGAAAATACAGAAAAATACGTTACCCCGTGTTTCTTTCATTGAACATTTATTTTCAAAGCTAAGGCACCTGAGAAAGATGAGGAGAGCTGACTTTCACAAGCAACCAAATTTCTGGACCACTGAATTCTTTCCTTCTCAACTTCATCTCTTCTTCACCCCTCATTGCAGAGAATCCGGCTCTCATGGAAGAGCTGGAGGTTCAGGGGAGTGCACAGCTGCTTTTATGGGAGGTTTCTCCTGCACAGGTGGAGTTCTACAAGCATTCAGACTGTTAAGCTTACTTGATGCTATTTAGCCAGAGCAAAGTTAGTTCAGAAGGCTGTATTATTGCAGCTGCATATATGGATGTGCTTTGCTCATTAAATGTAAGAAGTACAGTAAATGTCTGTTGGGTGATACTTCCTGAATTAATAAGGCGGAATAAATGTATTGATATTATCAGGTACTAAGATAGGAGAGACATCAAGGTGCTGAGTCGTAAGTACTATAAATGTACCTGTTGTGTTTCTACACAATATACTCTGAAATTAAATACCGTGTATGGAGTTACTACTCTTGCCTGTATAACATACCGCCCCATTTTGGACAGATCTGCTGGAAGGCTTAGATTAGCCTTTATTTAAAAACAGCACAACAATTCAACTAATCTTTGTTATCACTGGTTCAGCATGCCCTCCTATAAAAAACATTGCAATAACCCTTGCTTACCTGTAAGGAAGGCTAGAAAGCTTGATAAATATTTATTTAAATTATTAACATTTATTTAAATCCTTGGTGACCCTAAGGTATAGAAATCTGTTTTCACATATTATTCTCTCTCTTCCTCCCCTCCCTTCTTTGTTCTGTGTCAGCACTTGCACATTCCAACTATGGAGAACGGACCTCAGTTAACAACCCGTTTCCTGAATAAGCTGAGTGATATCCAGGTAAACTGCTTCCTCTTCTTTAACCAGATAAAATAATAAAAGATGGGCATTAAAACCATTGGAAAATAGCCTTTTTAATAGTGCTGCTGTAAGCACCATTATGTAATAATGTAGACTCTTCAGTTGGTTTGGTTATTCTATTGATTTTACATTTTTTCCCTTGAGAAAATATGATATGGATGGAGAGTAATGTGCTACTTTCCTGTTCATCTTGGAAGCTGGATGAGAGTTGTAAGATATTATTCTTGTCACTGAAATCCAGTACTGTGCTTTAAGTTCCTTTTTAAGGGAAAAATAGCATTATGAAGCATTTTAATAATGGCGATCACGAATATAACCTAATTAATAAAGACATGGGTAAAGTAGTAAGCACTCACTAGGCACAGCCAACTTCTGTTTCTCAGCATCTTCCCATCACATGGTCACTTGTTCTTAAAATAGTTCCTTCCTTGGTGATGCTCCAAATATCAAAGTCTATTTGGAATATGTGCTTGACCTCCATGTCTGGGCATAGAAGTCAGTACCATTTCAGGTGAAGTCAATGAGCAGTACTTTATGGCCCTTCTTGTTTTAGTTGCCTTCTTTCTTTTCCTTATTTAGCATAGTTTATGATGGGGATTTGGGGATAAGAGTAGGTCTTGACAAGTTACAGTCTCTTTTCTTTAAGATCTGATAGCAGCTGCTCGTCATTATTCTGATTTCTTCAAGTCAAGTCTGATGGTTACTGTTCTACATTCTTAGCTTTTGGGTCAAGATGGTCTTAGATTTGCTGCTAAAATTTTCATCTTCTTGCCAGTAAGCCCTGAACTAGGAATATTCTTAAAGATTGTGAGATGTGCTGCACCACATAGCAATTCTGAATCCCACCAAATAATCAGAACTTTTTAAGAAAGAATCCTAAAGTTGATTTATTTTTTCTATTTTTTAATTCCTATTTTACTGGCCCTTTACTAGTGCGTAGAAATAATCTGACACAGGGTACTTCTGATGAGACCCCAGGCAAAAAACTACTCGTGAATTGCAGTGTGCTGCCATATGTTGACTCACCTAAAATACCATG
>JAOEHX010061320.1:0-15347 GCA_025448015.1 Bolborhynchus lineola
CCTCCTGTATGAAGATAGGATGAGAAAGTTGGGGCTGTTCAGCCTGGAGAAGAGAAGGCTGCATGGAGACCTCATAGTAGCCCTCTAATATCTGAAGGGGGCCTATAGGGATGCTGGGGAGGGACTCTTCATTAGGAACTGTAGTGATAGGACAATGGGTAACAGGTTCAGACTTAAACAGGGGAAGCTTTGATTGGATATGAGGAAGAAATTCTTTACTGTAAGGGTGGTGAGGCACTGGGAAGTTGTGACTGCTCCATCGCTGGGGTGTTCAAGGCTGGGTTGGACAGAGCCTTGGGTGGCATGGTTTAGTGTGAGGTGTCCCTGCCCATGGCCAGGAGGTTGGAACTAGATGATTTTAAGATTCTTTCCAGTCCTAACTTTTCTATGATTCTAAAGCAGGATTTACTCCCTTTGAGTGACATGTTAATAGTCATGGTCATGTTGAAGTCATGATACTGGCAGGTAGCATGAGATGGAGCTCACACAGCAGATTGTGGTATGGTTTGGTGGCATGGGCCAATTTGGATACTGGCAAAATTTGTGTACGTGAATATTTATTTGATTTATTTTCTTAGTGCTTCTTTTTGCTGCTCTTGAAGATATTTCTGTTTTATTAAATTCTTTCTCCTTCTCCAGGCTCAGCCTCTCATTTGTATTTGATGCTGTTTATATTTGTATTCCTGTACCTTATGAAATATCCATCCAATTCCTTTGTAGGTGATTGTGTTGTTCCTTAATACATTATTTGGGATTCACTGTGGGATAACATAAGAGAGGTGGTGAAGTGAGCAAACAGGACCGTGTTTGAACACTGGTGGCTTCAGGATTTAGTAAACAGTGCGAAAACAGAGGTGAACTGTAGATAGATTAATGGTTTTGAAAATTTTCTGTTATATGAATGCTTTTCTTTAGATGTGCTGCTTTTGTTCGGTACTCAAAGGAATTTACTCTTACCACATAACTTTTGCATGTAGCAACAGGTTTTCTGTATGTAAATACCTTATAGAACTATGGCAGAGCTGTACAGGAATATTTTCTATTGCTCTTAAAATTGATTTAAATGAATACATTTTTGTTAATTGTTTTGCCTCATTTTCTTATTGTCAACATTTGATTATTGAGTATAAAAACCAGCTTGAAATGCACTCCTCTAAGATTTCATCATAAAACACAATAAGAAGGGATTATCAGAGCCACTTCAGAAGGATTTGTTCTCATTGTTACCTAAGACTTTTGGGGATGTTGTTTCCTAGTCTTTTTAGAGCCCTAGAGCAAGACTGGCAGTAATATTTGTTTTCATATGCACCTTTTGGGACAGAAATAGGGCACATGCTGCTAGATTGACATCTTGAGAAAATTCACCCAAAGCTGGAGATTTAGCAGTGTTTAGTTTTTGGAAGGGCTGGCAAATGGGAGAACAAAAGGCAGAGATGATGTTCGTTATATATACCCCCATGTCTAGAAGGTGGGTGGGGTGCCACGAGGCCACTGGCTGCTGCTGGGCAGGCGAGTCCTGAGGCCATTGCACCTCCCACAGATGTCATCTCCTTGGCGAAACAGAGTGAACTCTAATTCTCCCTTCAGCCTAGAGGAAATCAGCAGGAAGTTTCATTTCTATTATCTCCGCAAGCTTTTAGTCATAATCTGATTTTATTTTGTCTATCATGTAAAATTTTCTTCCTGTTTGGAACAGTGAAAATGAAGCAAGTGAAGAGGAGGTTTGCCTATAGAAAACAGCTAGTTAGGAACTTCAAATAGTTTTAATTCAAGGCAATGGAAACAATTATATGCCGTCACAGGATGCTGAAGCTGTTTGTTATGCAATTTGACATGTAAATGTGAACAAAGAGTAGTTGTACTAACTGATGATTAAATCCTGACATGATAAATTTCTGCATGAATAAAATCCGAGACCTAAACAGATTTGAGATTTTCAGTCATCCATCAGTTCACACCAAAGAGTTTTGCAGCCAAGTGAAAAGTCTGCAGACATCTTAGTTTTGTAAAGTTAGGATATTGGCAGGATTCTGCAGTTTGTGTAGACCGACATTGCACTGGTAAATGAGTTCAAGAGGCTTTATCAAAGTGGGATGGGTTTTTTCTATTGTCAGGAGATCATATCAATAAAACTTAATAGGAAATGGAAGTTAAAAATGCAGCAAACTGTGAACTGAATATTACCCTAGTGGGAGCTCATTAATATCTCAATAGGTATACTCATGCATTATCTTAATTGCACATGGTCCTTAGGGAAATTGCCTTTTCTGAAGTTAGAAAACTACTGTCATTTGGTGAGTTGGGTACAGGTGCACCATTTTATTAATCTTTTAATAAGTTACTGAGGAGATGCAGCCTAACTCAGTCACATTTGAAGTCGCCTAGTAGCAGTAATTATTTTTGTGGTTGCGCTGATTTGTGAGGTTCTTGGCTGTCCAAGTGAATTTGCAGGCAGAGTGAGGCAGAGGTGATGAGGGTGTGGGAAGGAAGCCCAATGCTTCTGGCAGTAATTGCAGGTTCAGAGAGTTAGTTTGTCTTCTGGCACTGGGTCTCTTGCATGTTTCCAGTTGAGACACTTGTCTATTAGCAAGGAGCTCACCACTTTCTGTTTTGCTTGAAAAGAAGGATCTATTGGAGAGTGAGACAAGGAGGATGGAGGATGCAGGATGAGACAGTAACACAAAAAAAGTTTGAAATGAAGAAGTGGAACAAGTTTGTATTTTAGTGGCTTTTTACTCTGAAACGCGCAGTTCCAACTTCTGATGCTGAAAGATGTTTGATGTTGCAAATAGTGACTTAGGAGACGATTGTTGATGTGTTTTCTGCCATGGCCTTTGGTACAGCTGCTCTCAAACAGGCTCTGCTTTCCAAGTGAGGCAACAAAACGTGGGCCAGAGAGACCTTTCCATTGCCAGAAGAAAAGGAAGAATAATGAATGAAATGAAGAATAATGATCAATTGTAAAAATAAATTAACATTAATTAATCACTGAATAATGCAATGTTCCCAGCATTAATCACTCACTCTTACTGTAATAAGATCATCAGCCAGGCAGATGATATGTAAAACTCCTGAGTGTGATGTTTGTCATTATCCTGTAAACACGAAGGCTGTCTTCAGGAGGATCTGCCTCCCATACCAGTGATCTGCTTACTCATCTGCCAATACCTGAGTGCTCTTCTGAAAGCTCCAGCCACAACTGTGTCTTGTTATGGTAGTGAAGGCTCTGGCTGCTGTGTAGGTCACAGAGGAGGACCACAGGCTTTTCTCACTCACAGCTTTGCTGTGTAAAGGCCGGAGGGGGTTTATTCCTGTGCTTTATGGAACACAACTCCTCTGCAAGGTGTTAGAGCCATTTGGAAAGCAGACTGTAATTCCCTAGAGCTTTTTGATGTTTCAGACATGTTTCAGAACAGAAAATAGGAAAAATATGATGGAAGAGAGAGCTTGCTTCTTTAAACCAAAGTTTTGAATGTGAGATAGTGATGACAAATAACAGATTTTACCAAAATGGAAGAAAAAATGAATCAGTTGAGAGATAAAAAATATTTATCTGGTTAATTAAAAACAAAAAAAAACCACAAACCCCTAAAACTGAACAACAACCTCATTTAAATTCCTCTGTGCTCTGATCCTGACATTAAGTCACTGTAGTGCTTGCTGGGTTTGTTGATGTCCCAGTTCTTCCTATGGCAGTAGAATGGGATATCTCAAACTCGACCCTTGCAGGACAAAAAGAATAATTAAGTATGGCTTGAGAGGAGCCATATGTTTAAAATCTTGTAAAAATGCAGAAAGCTATTGGGAAAGGGGAATGCAAACCTTTTTATTTAGGTGCTGTTTAGTGTGTAAGTTGGGTGAAGTGGATGAACTTCCAGTTTTTTGTGTGGTTTGAGCATGGTGCAGGATAGTCAGTAGTGTCATCGGGCTTTTGTTCACAAACCCAAGCTTTCAAAACCAAAACTAGCAGTGATTGGCAAATCTTGAGAGGACATTTAGGGGATGTGCTAGGCAGAAGTAGGACTACGCTTAAGATTTTCTACTGCTCAAGCTTCCTTGGCATTGTACTCTGGCTTGTTCTGCCTTGCTCTTGTTCATCTTGTGTCTGCCTGTGAACAAGAGACTGCTCGTTCCAGGGCCGATCATTCAGCACCTTGCAGCAGTGCTAAAGGTTTTACACACTGATCATGGTGGAGAAGAGTTGGTTATTAAATGTGTGTTGATTTAACTCTGGCTTTATGCAGATAGCTTTACTAAGGCTTTTTCTGTGCCTTTGAATCTGAAATCTAGTCTGTGTGCATCTCGCCACTGCCCTCCTGGACCCAGGATAAGAGGTTGGTTTGCATGGTGGGAGGCTGGGGAGGCTCCAGTCTGCTGCCCCGATGGGGAGGCGTGATAGGCCTCTAGAGCACTAGCTCATGTCTGAGAGATGTGGACCAAAGGAATGAATTCTATCATCAGAGAGAATCAAATGGCAGTCCTTCTTGTTCTCCCTTGGTCCCGCTCACGCTCCTTGCATGGTGAGCCCATCTGCATTGTCTTTGGGATCAGAGAACGCTGACATTTGGCCAGCTCGGGGTTGGGTCTTGAACTGGGTCAATCCATTTTTGTTTTGAAGTCTGCTTCAATGTTCATAGAAGCTGAAGGTGCGTGGCTGTGAGCTTACCTAGTGGTGTGTGCTATCTTCTGGCTGTGATCCGATGAGTATAAGCCCAGCAAAGGGATCTCGGGGAGGAGGGGATGCCTAGCCATTGAGATTTGCCTGGAATTAACCTGATAATGTGTTTTTCAAACTAAAGTCGCTCTTAGTAAATACAAAACAGTGATGTGAAGTGGCATATGGTGTGAAGTGCAGGAGAAAGGTTTCCTGCTGAGTCTGTGGGAGGTTTGTCCACATTCAATCGGATATGAATGTTAAAAAATGGAAGAGAAGAAGAAATGTTGAATTATTAGATTTTAGCTGATGCAAACACATGTTCTGTTTGGACATCTGGGATGCTGCTTGCGTACACAGGAGAACATGTGGGAAGGGAAAATGTCTTTTATAGGTGTCTGCAGCATGATGGACAAGGTTGAACATGATATACTGGGCAAAGTTAAAGTCTAATAGCTCCAGTTTATATTGTACCTAGTTAAGGACTTTTCTCCCTGTATTCAGACAAAATTTTATCTTAATTCTACTCCTCATATATATAACTTCATTTTACTTAACCTGTAAAGAATATCGGTAAAGAAAAAATAAATGTATGCTTTTTGTACTGCAAGTGATCAAAACAGCCAGAAGTGGTCAATGTTTTATTGACAGAGAAAAACACTAAAAAAACCCCAAAAGATCCCCTAAGTGATATAAGCAGTAGAGCAAATTCTGTAGAAGCCTTGCTTCTTGTAAAAGGGCTGAATATGTTCCTTTTGATTTTCAGTTGAAAAAACAGTTGTTGGCAAGTTGGAATACAAACATAGTTGCATAGATTAAAAAAAAAAAAATCATATTTCATCTTTTCATTTATAATTAAAAAAACCTTAGCACTTTTCTATCTCTGTAAGGTTCTGTGTGTGGGACTGTGTGTTGCTTACTGGATGCTTGTCTAATTAAGACTAGGTAAACAGCACCCAGAAAGTCAGCCTGGTGGACTGTTCCACTTAATATAATACCATCGAATGAATAGATGAATTAAGGTGATAAGCGGCTGAGCAAGCTGCTCTAACTGCTTTGTACAAATGAGAAGAATGTGATCCTAAAATGTCATCAATTATTTATTACATCAGCAATTGTAGGCACAGACAAATTAAGAATTAAGCTTATTTTTGATGGTCAGGGTGCTCAGCATTTCCTGACTGCAACTGCAGTAGTTGGTGTTAGCTAAAAGTCATCCCTAAGGTAGATTAAAAATAAAGAACCCTGATAAATTGATGTAATTGATCTGTTTGTCTTTGAGAGTGGTCTCCAAACTTTGCTGGCCTCTAGGCAAAATACTGAGCAAGTAAATCATGTACCAGTGGTCAACACCACGCTGTGTTCTTCCCGGCAGCCTCAATTTTAACTTTTTTAATTTTCTGTGACTCAAGCACTGGGAGGTCTTGCTGGCAACATGCTGTCTGCAAGCCACTGATCTAAAATAAATCTGGCAAGGCTTTTTAGACAACTGCTGTCTTACATTAAAAACCTGGATTGTCCCAGCTTTCAGCTTGATTAGCCACCTTTATGGTTGTAAAACCAGTGGCCTGCAAAGCAGTAACACGACACGTCCTAAGAAAAGACCGTGCCAAGTGACGGGGGATTCAGTTTTCCAACATCCATGGTGGCAGCCTGAGCACCCACTCGAAGTTTTAGTGTTTGGGTTTAATAATTCATAGCAAGTAAGTGTGGCACTATGCCAGGGACCTGATTCAGGAGGCTCCCTGCACAGGGATCCCTCCAGTGAAGGGCTTTGAGCAAAGCTACAAGACATAACTCACTGTAGGCTGATGCAGAACAAAGCTAAGCAGGTCTTAAGTCCTGTGCTAGAGTTTGATGTGGTTTATAATAAAACAGTACCTTTAGAAACAGGAATGTGTCTCAACAAATGTTGGGGTATTTAATAATTTTGTATGGTTTGGATAAGCTCACTTATCTGCTGGGTCTCCAGCAGAAATTTAGCTTTTCAGGTATGCTTTTACTCTGGTGTAGTAGTTGTGCATACAGATGTACAGATATAGTGTGTATTCTGTGGCAGGGCTGTATTTGCTCTCATCTGCTGCTGAACTCTGTGGGAGCTGAAGGTGCTGAACCCTTTGTAGCACTGAGCCTGGGGAAATATGTTTATACTTCTGAGAAGGTAGGAGAGCTAATAAATACCTGTAGGAACACTGTGCAGAGACAGACTATGCGAATGCAGAAGATGCTCTTACTGAGGCATGAAACACTGACCTTTCTGTAGCCCAAAAGTCTCAAATCATTATATATGATCATGTTTGTACTGCAAATCTTGTTTTTTATCTCCTTGGCATCTCAAGTGAGAATTATGGCATGGTCCTTAATGTAAGGAGCAGTCCCAGACTGTTATTTAAATAATTGCATAATGGGTTTGGGATTAACATACTGTCAGCTTGGTAACTGCTTAGGGACCTTTGTTATCAAGGAGAAGATAGCCCTGAACAATAATCTGGTCTCTCTGGTTATAAAAAGTGTCAGCCTCTTTCATCCTCTTCTGTGAGAAGGAAGCAAAGTGGCTTGTTTGTCATGGGCAGGCAGAGTTATAGGACAGAGGTGAAACATGACCAGGTTGTCTTTGTGGAACAGAGATGTCCATGCTCACCAATCCTCATGACTGTTCTTCATCAGAAATAATAAAAAAATAAACTTTTTTTTTTTTTTTTTTTTTTTTTTTTTTTTTATCTGGAGTTGCATTTAATGTTGAAGAGCTTCTCCTTGCTCCAAAAATGGATGTAGGATCCTTCTGGCTTTCAGCTGAGTTGGCAGATATAGATTTAAACTGGGTTATATTCAGGATCCCAAATAACCTGATATTCTTAAAACCAGACCACCAATAAAAAGGATGTAGTGAGAAAAATGGTTTGTGTGTGCTGCATTAATTAAGGTTACATGAAAGGAAGAAACTGTGGATGTGCATATATACAGTTGTTTCAATTGATCAATGATTTTTATGGGTTTTTTTGTGTAACTTTAAGTCAATGAAAGATTGTTTCTTTTTCTTGTACACTATAAAGGAACATGGTGGAGAAATGTAGATGGAGACAGTGAAGACGAACTTAGGCTTAACTGAAGCTAACTGCTTTAGTGAACTGCTGCAAGAAATGCAGTAAGTATATGAATATGTATATTTATCAGAAATTATTTTTTTCTACAGATCCCACAAATCAGTTATGCCTCAACTGCACCAGAGTTGAGTGATGACAGGCGCTATGATTTCTTCTCACGTGTGGTTCCTCCAGATTCCTTCCAAGCACAAGCAATGGTGGACATTGTGAAAGCTTTGGGATGGAATTATGTGTCCACTTTGGCATCAGAAGGGAATTATGGAGAAAAAGGAGTCGAGTCCTTCATGCAAATTTCCAGAGAGGCAGGTAGGCAATGCCCATCCTCCCTCCAGAAAATGTTATTTTGTACTAAATGTTATATTATTTTTCTAGAACATATATTTGACTCTGAAGTTGCTCCAGTTCTTTGCAGTTCTCTTTACTGGCTCCTAGATGCTTTCATTCCAAAATAGCCTTGGAGTTTCAGAGAGTTTGAAACCTTAGTTGTTTTCAATCATTTCTGGTGAAAATAGAAAACATTGAGTATTATCAAGCTCCAACTATTCCACTGGATGGCATTATATTATGTTTACATGGGTAGAAGACAGATTGTAAAATGCTGAGCTTTTATCTCTCCACAGCTAGAAATTCTGTGAAGACTGCTTGTTACTGACTTGTGCCATACTATTGCTGTTCATCTTTCAGATTGCTGCCTGGTTTGTATTGCTTCAGCATTTTTCTTGACCAATTCAGTTGAGAAAATTCATAATCTTTCACTTGAAGGCTCAAAGATTACTGGCCTGGGATATGGAGGCAACAAACTCAGTGGTGTGGTGTGATGCACATCAGACATTTGGTGTGATGCATCACTTTTTTCTTATTGCTGGTTTCATTTGATGGTGTCCCAAGAAGGTCAAACTGTGTCGGATAATGTCACTTGCCAGCTAGAGATGTTCCAAGAGGACGAGGAAATGCTGTGTCTTGCCCTGGGTCAGGCTTATGGTGTTGAGTTGAGCCTTCATAAGTTCGTTGACAGGGATTTTGAATCCTACAGCTTGCTTTCCTGTTCCAGTGCAAAACATAGAGGAGTCCTGTCCTGAAGGTGTGACTGCTTTGTCAGTGTGCTCATCCCCTTATCCCCATAACTTTTTCTTCAAGATAAATAGTTCTGAGTTTCTCCAGAGATGCCAGAGCGTAGGAGGACTTTAGATGGCACTTCAGGGAATAGAGGTATAAATCCTTGGGAAGCTGATTTACTATCTAGAATCATAAATGTTTGGAAATTGGATCATTTAAAGTTGATTCCTCTTCTGGTGAGGAAAAATAAGCAGATGATGTCATTTGTTACTGGTGAAACATGCAAGGCCCATCTCCAGAAGCCTTTAATGATATATCCTTATTGGGAACCCATCATCATTGCACAAAAAATTTCCATTGCATTCCTGAAATGAACTCACAGGTCTCCTACCAGTAACTGCCCTGGTGTTGTGTTAAAAACAAACGGCACAACAGAATCTGCAATTCCCTTGCTGAATTCGTAAATCACCAGCCAGATCAGTGAGTGCATGAAAGTAAAGGACTAGGACTCTCCAGGTGTTGCTCTGAAGCAGCCATCAGAGGTTTCCATCTCCTTGGTCTACCAAGCTGGTTCCACAGCATGCAGTCTGCTTTTGCAAATGCTCTGTGCTGTCAGCAAGGTGGAGCATCAGCACGCTCCCAAATTGCCAGGGTGCAGCTGATGGATTGCTTTTGGCAGCATTATCCAAGGACTGAGCAGAGAAGATGACTGCACTTTTTAAAAGAAAAGGGTTTAGAGAGACGAATCCTGAATTATTTCATTATATTGGTATCACAAAAAGAACCTATATTTGCATAAATTTGTCTGTTCGTTTGAATGCATATTTATGTGGTATTAAAGAAAATGGCTCATGGTTTAGTACCACAGAAAGTGACAAATACCAGTGTTCATTATAATTTAAAATTGACTTTATTTGTAAATACCCACTGTTGCAAAGTCATATCAGAAATGTTCTAAGTCAAGGACGAGCTCTAGCTGAATAATACTGAATCATTTTATAGATCTTCAGTAGAATTAAATTAATGACAGGAGCTGATCATGTAGCTAACATGTGTTCTTCATAAAATATAAAGTGTAAAACCAAAAGAATATCCTGCTTAAACTAGCTTTATGTGCAGGTGATATAGGTCACACCTGCAAGATTAAGACGATAACAGTTACAGTGCATAAACTCTTTCCTGTACTCAGCCTGCCTTGTCTGGAAACTGGAATAATCCAGTCCTTGGTACAGCAGCTTTTTCTCCTTAGGGCTGCACTGGTGTTTTTATGTTACACAAATGAAGCTTAGGTGAAGTTTTGAAGAGATTTAATACCTGTCAACAAGTACCCTGGGCTTTTAAAGCCCTGGGAAGTGTAAGAAGATCCTGTTGTCTAGATGTTTAATGGAGCCACGCTGTCTGGAGATACAGGTCCTGACCTTGATCCCTATGAGGAAATGGCACTGTGTCCACCAACTTCAGGGGTGGTTGTGACCATCTCTCAGGTGCTGATTTGGGGAGTCTTGTTGCAATGGGATTTGCCTGTGCTCTGGGGGAGATGGTGTTGAGGGTGCAATGGTTTGGGGTTGCTTTCCTGCTGCCTGATATAGCTGTGTCTCCTTGGGGATATTTTTTGCGAAAGAAATGATTAAGCAGTCTGTCAGGTGGTTGCTGCAGTATCAGGTTTGGAAAGAACCTCCTGATGAAGCAATAAACAGCAGTCATTTCACTGCTTGATCTGTCTATGTAAACCCATTTGACTAGTACAGAGCCATGTGTCTGCATGAAGTGAACAGTCCGCTCTAACGAGGAACAGAAGGGACGGGAGGCTTCACAAGGTAGAGAAATATTACCAAGATCAGTTGCACTTTGAGCATCAAATATATTTAGATGGGTTCAAATATATGTGGGCTGACTGAGGTGTGTAATTATGCAGTATCTTTGCAAAAGATACAGTCAAGCATGGCAATGCGTGCCATGCTGTTATAACACTGCAGGAATTGGAGAAGGGATGGGGTGGTGATCCTGTTGCTGCCATGTGAGTAGATTAATGTGGTGCTTGGGATGCCAATCAACACTCTCACTAATTGGAAAACTCATGCCAGAAGCAACAAAAATCCAACACTGGTGGGAGGAAGTTTTTTCTGTAATCAAACTATACAGTTCTCCTGGAAATCAATGAAACTGTGGGTTATCTCTTCTTCCCAGCTCAGAGGGTGTATTTGGTGTACCCTGCAGAGATGTGGGGAGGAAGGAGGACAGGAGAGGGGTTTAAGTGTAAGGCATGGTTTACCTCATTTCCCAGTTAGCTAAGGCATGTAATGCTTATCAGGAGGAGTTGCTCTATGCTTTCAGCATTGTCTGCTTGATTCGTGTGTAGGCTTTGCTCTTGCTCAGGGTTTATATGCTGGGTGGATTGCCCCAGCTCAAAGCAGACATCAAAACCCAGCAAGGCTGAAGAGAGACCTTGCAGAAACACCTGCAAGCAGACTTGTGTGCAAGCAGACTTGCTGCTTCCCTGCTGTCAAATATGGGAGCCCAGCATGTAAGTAAATACATAATCAAAGTAGTAGTAGGATGAGCTCTGTAGCCTGGTGCAAATAAGGAAATGCAAGAGGTGCATATACAGCTCCAAGCTCTTTTTAGTCCTTGCTTCCCCATGCTGCCTGGATTGCAACCAGACGATGCAGTGCTGGCTGCAGTTTGCTCTTTGAGATCTTTGCTGGCTGTAGGGGTCACTGAAATGGTATGAATCCTGCCCCCCTATTGGAGTGGGTGGAACAGAGCCCGGAGAGCTGTCAAAGCAGAGGTGCTTTTCTCCCCTGTGATAATGTGGCTGTTAGGACCAAGTACATCTGCCAGGAGCAGGAACAGCCTCTGAGCAGAAGTAATTAGTCAAAGTTTGAGACACAGCAGCAATAAGCAGTCCTAATGAGCTGTCAGGCAATTGCCTTGTATTTTATAATCCATGTGTTTTGACAGAAAGGAAGGTTTAGTCTTTAGATACTAGCACGTTTACAATCTTTGGCCTTGAATCTGTAGCAAGTTAATTATCCTAAATTCAGTATTTTATCCAAACTTGTTTCTACTCACCCTCACAATTTGTGAGGTCTTGGTTGAATCAGGAAGTGCTATCCATGCTTAGTTTTCAAGTATACTTTAGCATGTAAAGACTTTGCTTGATCCTTTGAGTTAATTCTTCACAAAGTGACTTTTATTATGAGTACTTCAAGCAAGTTTGAGTATGTCATTGTGGCAGGAGATGAAGATTTGAAACATGCTCTGCAGTCTTTGGGATTAATAAATTAGGGGAATGGTCTAATTATGGAAAATCTAAAGGACAATTTCAGATTATTAATGAAACTACTGAATACTTGAATTTCAAAGATTAATTCATTTTTGATTTTTTTTTAAAGATTAATCTGTACCAGAAGGTTAATTTCTATCTGTAAGAAATATATATATTGAAGTCATTAGCAAAAGACCACTTGAATGCCTCCTAACAGATAAATGAAAGATCTAATATGCATTTGTTAATCTTTTTCTCTCCAAAAATTGCCCATTTTCACAGATGAGTACACTAGCTGCTTTACTTGTGGAGACGCTCACTCCACAGGCAGCACGAACGGTGTAAAGAAAAGGATCCCAGATCTGCAATCTCATATGCCCATTGCCTTTACCTCTTTCTTTGTATTGCTCTCTTGTCCGACTTAATCTCAGAAATAAATATTTCCGCTCAACAAGGCTGGTTTTGGGCACAGTTCTGCTTGAATCAGACCTGCTGTTGTACAAAGCATTGTGTCAGTAACAGGGTATCTCAATCTACAAACCAAGTATTAGTTTTGATGACAAAGTTCTCAAACATTGGAAAGGACTGGGGAAGAAAAATGCTAGAAAAGTGTGCCTTCTTTCCGTGTGTACTGAACAAATGGTAAAATGAGATTAAAGCTTGCATACCCGTGTGCTGATAGGATTATATGTACTGAAGTTTCTTCTGCAGACTTTTAGTTGCAGTGTTGTATTTGTTAAAGGACTATCATCACCTTGGCAGAACAACTAGCTGGGTAAACTTTAATCCATTTCAGCGCAGGAAGTACAACTCTTGCGACAGTCTCTTTATCGCCTTTTCTCCTTTTGTTCTTCTGAAGGGTTTTAAAGATATTTTTCTTTACTTCTCTGTCTCCATGATCCACAAGTGCTGTGCAGACATCTGTTACGTAAGGCTGGGAACATCTGCATGCAGCAGGGACGGCCTAGATGCACAGGCTGCGGGAGCTGAGTTTGCTCAGAAACGGAAGAAACATCAAAAAACACGTATTGTCAGGGCAAAGATGAGGCCCTTGAAGTTTTGAATCCTTCTCCTTAGCCTCATGAGTAGATTTTTTTTTTTTCCGAGCAGTGACACTGAATACTATTTCTGTACTCTCCCTTAATATAATTTCAGATTTCTTCTTTATTCTGCTTTTCCCAGCTTTATATTTGTTAGTAAAAACTGTATGTGTACACACACTGATGTACCTGAGAGATGCACTGCCCCTATATCTAGCAAGTATCACTCTAGCATAATTAGATGAACCACTTTTCTACTTGTGGTTAAAATCTGTTCATTAAATGGTATAATCTCCTTGATTTCTCTACAAATTGGCTTCATACAATGAAGTACCCCCTACAGAAATTATGCTTGGTTTGCTTGTTATCTGTAGCAAAGACTGTTTTAAATTCCTTTATCCACCTAAATATGAAAATATATCAGCTTTTCCTAAAGGTTTGAAATCTGTTTCCTGCACTGATGTGTTTCTAAAGATCTGAATCTTTTAATTTGGGTTCTTGGTGATCTGGATCATCTCATGGTACTTCCTATGAAAACTTCAGCGTAGTATGTTGTAATATGGTGCTCTAATTTAGTATGTATCTTCTGCGGAAGCTGACACTGTTAAAAGCCAAGAGCTGCTCTGTCGTTCCTCAGTGTTTTAGACAACATTTCTGTAGGTTCCTGTAGGTCTGTTCAGCTGCCTGCTATGATCCTGAATCTGCATTTTTGTAAAGAACTTCATTTTTATGCTGTCTGTTGGGAATTATATTAGCACAAATTAGTGCTAGATAACATGAGAGAGTTAAATCACTGCTACATGGGAATTGTACAACTGTCTGTGTTTTACGAAGGGAAAGGAGACTAATTTGTCTGTAGTCTCAAATGGAGTACTGTTTCATATTGCAAAGTAGAAGATCCTGATTTTTTTTTTTTGTCTTACATTCTGATGTTAATGAAACATTTCTTTTTGCTTGATCCACTAAAGCCTTACTTGAATGGGTTTAGAGTGCTCATTACAAAAGGCAGTCACTTTACAACATAACCCAAGGTGAAAAGAATCCCAAATATAAGAAGGGAAAGTGAAAAAAGTGAGTGAAGCCACTGTGATGCACTGTGGTGGGCAGAGATTGCACTGACTGCGTTATTCGTTAACAAATACTTGTGATTTATTAGTGAAGCTTTGCACAACATACTGGCAACAAGTGGTACCACACATCATCCAGTGCTGCCCAGAAGATATGATCTATGATTTCTGTTCTTGGTGGCTGCTCACAGAACCTAACTTTTAACAGAATCACAGTTCAAATATTCATTTGAATGAGTCACTGTCTTAGAAGCAGATGGGCTAAGGTGTTGTGCTGTCCACTGTAATAACTGTTTATTTTGCTGGAGGAACTGTGTTTTGCAAACTGCAAAACATTGCATCCCTCTCCGCTGTAACCCAAGGGACAGAAGCCATGTACAGCATTTCAGTTAGAACAAACAACTGAGCTTACAGGATGACAAAATAAATCTATAAGTATGTTTTTGAAGTCCAGTCCAAAAGCCAGCTGTAGAAAACCCCAGGTATTGTCGAAGTGGTGTTTGTCATTGTCGTGGTTTAGGCCGTAAATCAGTGTTATCAGTGCTGTTCCCAGGCCGAAACTCAAAACCACAGCACTGCACCAGCTACCAAGAAGGAGAAAAATGACTGCTACTGCTAAACCCATGACAGTCATGTATCTTGGCTCTTGGGAGGCTCTCACACCCTGGTGCTTTTATGAAGTTTGAGGGTATAGAGTGTGGTCCAAGTCATACGGAGTTTTCCCAGTGAATTACTGGCCCTGCAGATCCCTCCTGGTGCTTTATTGCCTGGTGGGCATCTCAGTGTTTGCAAGGGGAGATGGAACTCTTTGAGGGATGGAGAAGCAGCAGTGCAGTACTGCTCCTTCATTGATTATATTAAATGATTATACTTTCTAATTGGAATGTCCTTTATTCATTTCCTTGGGAGCCTGTTTTCAGGATCAAATACAGCAAAAATAAATATATAAACAACTAATGAAACCAAGCCATTTATATCCGAGCAATTCAACTGTTTCCATTTTTTTCTGTTTTTCTCAAATATTCATGCATCTGTCTTTTTGGTATACAGTGATTGTTATTTTAAATAGCAGTGTTAGGAAATCTACTATTGTCAGTCCTAAGTTTAGTCAGATAATAAATGTTTTGCTATTTCAGAAAAGAAGTAAAGAAAAACAGC
>JAOEHX010061324.1:2302-14807 GCA_025448015.1 Bolborhynchus lineola
TAGAAAGCCTTCACTGGCAATGACCATCTGTCTTTGTGTTCAGTAGTAAGTGCTAATTGGCACGGGTGAAAGGAGGTGGTAATAAACACTTAGCCCAGTGTAGCCAGCCCTGTTTCGCTGAAAAAGAAAATTGTTTGAACTTTACTGGATCTTCAACAAATGAAGCACTTTAGGGTTGCAAATGATTAGATTTTTAGCAATGTTAAGAACATAGTAGTTATGTCCATAGGGATATGGAAAAACACACAGGCCTGACTCATGGCTGGTTTTGTAGCAAGAGGAAAAGCATCTTAAGTACTGGTACATTTTCAGCTACTAATATAGCTTTTTTTTAACACTTGCTGCTCCAAAAGGGCAGTTTTCGTGCTTGCAGCCTACAATCAGAATTATGTTTTGGAGAACAGAGGCTTTGGTGTGTCCTATACTTTCATATAGTGCCCCGATTTCCCTGGAAGTTTCTCAAAAGTGATGAGGTTTAAAAGTAAGTGAACATCATGATGTTGCTCTGTAGATGTGTTTTGCATATAAGTTGCACAACATGACAGTCATACGCAATGTATGTCCTCAAAAGCACATTTCTTTCCCCATATTTCAAATTAGTACCACTGGATTCAAGAAGCTACCTCAGGGTAAGGAGCAACTATCAGAATTAGATCCATTTGAAATAGTTCTGACTTTGATGTATTTTTGTAATTTTTCTCAAAAAATGTTGTGTCATAAGCTAGTTGAAAGGAAAGGTCCTAATTTTCAAGTTGTCAAAGTTTGATTATTATTATTTATTCACATTTCTGCACCTATTTCACTGGTTGAATTAAAGAAGTACATACTTTTAAATATTTTCATTTTGCCTAACTTGAAAGCTAATCTGAGCCTTTTTAGGCTTGAGTTCTATAAAATAAATTTTAAAATCCCCCAAACACGTCCCTTCAGTAAGAGTAATAGATTGTGCTGAATATATCACTGTATGACCTTTTGAAACAGTTAAGATTACAGCAACATTTACTACTGCTAGATACTAAAGCAAACAAAAATATTCTAGAACTTAACAAAAAAAAAACTACAGACTTTTATTCTGTGCTGATTGTTGAAATTCTCAGTGTCCAACAGACAGCTTGGGATTTCAAATTAGAAGTCTAATTTACACGTGGAAAAATATAGGTGAGACAAGAATAATTACTAGTTCCTGTTTGCAGCATTGCTACTACTCCTCTACTTCCCTTCACTAAATCCATTCCCGACTTACGCTTATGTTTCTCCATGCAGGCTCAAGCCATAAATTGATATAAATTCAAAATTTGTGACTTTTTTCTTCTTTATTTCATAAATTTCAGCCTTTACAGGGACAGTATTTCACTAAATACCTGTAGCATATACATAATACATATAGTAAATACACATAGCATATAAAACACTATGTCTTGACTACTCCATAATTCCAGTTGCTAGTGATATCAAGAGAACAGCTGGCATTGTTCATTTCTCATCCCAAACACCTAGCATTCTCAGCTACATCTTGGTTCCAGAAAATTAGAGTAAGAAAATAAATTTCTAAATTTATATATTTGAAAAGTGACACTTGCTGGTAATTTGTCAGCATCTTTCTGAAGCTATTTCTTCAGTTGGAAGGTTTATAAAAGCTACTTCATCCATATTAAATTCTGAAGTAAAATAGATTTATGTGGGAGTTAACTTAATCTCAGTTTAACATCCATGCAGTACCCCAAAAGATTACAGTTCCCGTCTAATTGAGCTTTTGCAGCACAGTCACAATCACCTACATGAGGAGATAAAAAAGATGCCATAACTCTAAAAGAGAAAATACTTTATTCTGTTCTGCTTACTCCTTCCCTCTTGCTTTTCTGCCTTTCCTCTTCCACCCCCTTCAAAGCAGACACACTGTAATTTAAACATTCCCACAATAGATAAATATTATCATGTTTTCCTAGTGATGACCTTGTTCATCAGTACTTCAAAAACTTAAAATTATGTCTGGCCTTAGTCTCTTAATAAAAATTATAATAATTTTTGCAGTTCCAGTTAAACTCTTCCTATAAAATGCTCAGTTCTGGTAGTTGGGAAGAGCACTGTAACGCTATTTGGGTAATTACTAATATGGCTGACACAAAAATTTGATGACACCTATAGCTGAGTGTATGGACTCCTTCAACTTAAAGTATGAAAATCAGCCTTCACTGTTAGGTCCATAATATCCTCTTGCCATCTGCATAATTACCAAAAAATGGGGTTTGCTATCACCAAGTCTCTAGCAGCTTATTTTATATTGCCCTGTTATCAAAAATACTCCAAGTCACCAACTTTTCTTAGTAATGCTAGCTTACCAAGAATAAGCAGGGTTACTGGAAGAGCGATAGCATATTTTCTTTCCTTCTTGTATAGGTCAATAGGAATATCTTAAGGTTATGTGAAATACATGTTATACTCTATCAAAATATGGCATTACTTCCCATTGAATTCATGGAAATAGGGTGCTCAGACTATATCAAAGTGCTGCTTCTGGTCTTGGTGTAAGAACTTTCAACCTCCTCACCTCTTCCCAATATCCTGCAGAAACGTGATCATAACTAAAGCTGTAAAATGGAAATGATGACTGTACTTTTTAGGTAGAAAATGTTTTGCCTAGAATGCCTTGCATTTGATACCTGAAATTACTTGCTGTGTCTTTCTGAAATACAATGGGAAACGCCACACTTGTTATTTATCCTCATGTCTTCTCTCATCTTCTTTGGATGAATATGTTGAATCAATCCAATTGTTAGAGGGTGAATAAAAAGTTCAATCAGATAGCTTTTAAGATAGGAACAACAGGGGATTAACACTGAGAAGCAGCAGTCAGTGTCCAAAACCAAGAAGACAGTCCAGATTAAGTAGGAACAAAGGGAACATTTTTTTGTATCATGCAATGCAGCATTTCCTTCCTAGATCCAGAGCTTTTTTTTTTTTTTTATAATTTTACAAAGAATAAATGAGCAGGCCTTATTACATACTATTTATGGATCTTGGCTTTCTACTTACTTTCATTCCTCCTTTTTTCTCTCATTGAAAATTTTACTAGATCATAGTTAATATGCCAAGAACTTTAGCTAGTTGCTAGCTAATTTTCTCAGTCGAGAACTACTTGAGTTGACCTGGTCAGTAAATCATATTAAATCTTAATGCTAAACTGATACTCTTAGAACAAACATTTAGTTTCTTAAATACTAAGTAAAAAGTTATCAGTTGTCTAATAGCACAACTAAACTTGACTATGATTATCACACTCATATGTTAACACTTTACTAGCTTATTTGGCCTTAGCTAATGGCAGCATCTAAAGATTTTACTTAGTTTTTAGAGAGAACTTAAATAGGACAAAACCAAGTCACATAAATAAAAGAAGGCGGCAGCTACACAGGACTCCATAGAGTGTTGCGGTAATATTTTCTTACTGAAACCTTTCTTCATGTCGAAAGTAATCTAACTGATGCTGAACAGGGACATTGGGGAGCCTTCCATGGAGAGTGGTTATACACTAGTTTAATGGGACTTAGTGCAAATAGCAAGTGTCATGGAAGATTTTTATTCCTAGATTTTGAGGGAGTTTTTAGAGAAACAAAGATTACTACAGGTGCTTGGGAAAGGAAATAGGAAAAATCTGAAATACCAATGTATGTGCAAGGGGAAAAAACTTCTGGATTTTATCCGCCATGACACTGGTGACCTCATGATTGACATTCAGTATGCAGAGTCCTAAAAATAAAACAATGCACATTTTGAATACTGTCTGTTTGAACACACATCATTGTATGTTTTTGTGTTTTTAAGTCCTGATAGTGAATCTTGTGTGTTTATCTTGTATCGGTAAATTCAGTTAAGATTAGATCTTAACTTATTCTGGATAAAATAAAAGTTAAAAAGAAAAAAGTTTTTCTGGAGTAGAGATGTGTCTTGAGTATGCAATGATTTTTCTCTATGTTCCACCTGACTTACAGTCTATTATTACATGTTGCTGGTAGCAACCTTAAAGGCAAAGAATGGCTTTGTATTCCACAATCCATTTGGAAGTAAAGCTCCTCAGAAGGATGGATGGCTGTTACATAAATCAGATTTTACATAAATCAGTCTGAATAACACAGCATTATAACTGTACTCTCTGGGGAGTATGTTATCCATCAGGAAACACACAGCTTTTTCCAGCCACATGTAAGGAAGTGCCAGCCTGTCCTCAGTGCCTCCACAATTGTTTCTAGGGGATCTGATAGCTATAATGCATGGTGCATGCAAGTACACCCAGGTTTCTTGGAAAGTAGCTATAGCAATGAAAAAATATGTCAGCCAAGCCAAAGTCCATTGTCATTGAAAACATCAGGAATGTTGCACTGGATAATGGTCACTGTCAGATGCAGCAGAGACTTAGCTGAATTCCTGTGTGATGATTAGGAAAAGAAAAAAAAAAAAAAAAAAAAGTAGGTTTAAATATTTATTTACATCTCATAGGCATCATCAAAAGGATTTAAAATCCTGGAAAATGCCTGAAAAATATAAGACCTGTCACGAGCCTCTGTGCATAATACTCCAGTACTCCAGCTTGGTAAGTATTGGCATGTTCCTAGAAGAGAACAAGCATATGTTATATTACACTCTGTTACAGGTCTCTGATGAGAATGTAATTTATAAGTATTGTAAGTATCATTAACTCATATAGTCTGATCTCCCACATAGTTCAGAATATATATAATTTAGGTATAATTCAATATGAAAAATAATCTAGTTTTTCCTTTATGGAACGTCAGGCAACTAACACACAGCTTCCAAAATGCACTTGATTTTATTCTGAGGTTTCGATATGGGGAATCCAATATGTCCTCTTATTCTGTAACATGATTGTGCTAAGAAAGAAGAAGAACCTTAATTTTTATTTAAATGTTTCTGTCAAATTTGTTATCGTGGATTAGTATTTTGCCTCTTATCACAGGATTAAGATATCCTTGATGTTTTTATTCTCATGTAGAGAAGGCTGAATCATAGCACTGGAAATCCTATCGATAAATAACCATAATTTATATGAATCTGTCTTTTTGACTTTTTTTCTATTATTGCTTATGAGAGTATTAAAGAAATGCACAACTCATTAACAGCTTTGGAAGTATCAGAGCAAGTATTGGTAGTCTTTTGATTCAAATTTCATAGTATAGGTTGAAGGACTAAACGAATCATGCAGGCAATAGCATTCCTTTCAGGATCTTTGTTTTCTAACATAAAATATGTTCAGTCATTGGATAGTATTTCAGGCTTTCTTTATTTGGATTTTCTTAAAACCAGATGAATTACTTTAATTAGAATGAGTATCACCTGTGTCCAGGAATAGGCTCAGGGAAATAAATGGGAATAGTTGTGAACTAATTTAAGCCAGGGTGAGATGACATAACTTGATACTTACTTTGCTAGTTTTAGCAGGCAATATATTTTTGGACTGTTTTTTGGAAAGTTTAAAAAAATTTCTATCTTTACACAAAGATTGTGTAGGCTTTTTTAAGACTGATCAACAGACCGGAACTGCCTCAGAATGTGAACTCAGTCAAATAAAATCATGAATATGATAAAAATAAATGTAAAGACCTTTCTTGTCAGCAATTAACTCATCCTTTATCTTCTTCTGCTCTGTAAAACATCTTTTCCCGATCCTCACAGAATAACGGACTAGCAGTGCATTTGAGCTATCAGTGAATGAATTATAAACCCAAAGAAATTTTAATCTTTTGGGGGTAAATAACATGGTCAGGACTATCAGTGTCTGACTGACTTCTCCTCCTTGACAAGAGAATATAGATTTCAAGTTATTTTAGTCTAGATGGTGATTCTCATCAAACAAGGAGCCAGGAATATTATCCTCTGAAAAGATATTCCATGCTTCCCATTGGTTTTCTCACATCTTTCTCTGAATTATCTTGTTCCCAGCACTGCAGAGAAAAAAAATTCTAGACTTGACAAGTGTGATTAACTACAATAGTTGTATTTTAGGAGGCATATTAGCCACTGACAGAAAATAAAGATGTTCATGATCTTGCACAGCCATGCTTTTGCATTCTCCAGAAAGTATTTATTCCTATGTGTATTGGGGATGCTACTCAATTATTTTATCACAAACTTCCTATAACTAGATAGACCAGCATCACATTTCTGTGTCCTCCAAAGGCACCAGTGTGATTCTGTCTCCGTCTAACTCTTCCCTTAAAAGTTCTCTTCTTCTGTACCTGAAAGAAATAATTAGGCTGTCCTTAAGACCTATTTAATCCAGCCATACTCTGAACCTATTTTATTTCATTATGAGGAATTTAAGAAATGGAATTTTTGTTTTTGAAAAGTCTAACAAGTGTCATTATAGCATACACAGGTCCTGTTACTTACTGGTTTCATCCATCACTATGCTAACTCTGCATAAACTTCACTGGTTTTTTTTTAGTTATTTGGGGTTTTTTTATGAGCAACCACCTATAATTTTTATGCATAGAAATTAGATCATTAAGTTAGGTTGCTTCTTTTAAATCAAGAAGTGTTTATTTACTAAGGTAGAGAGAAAAATCTTGACTCTGCAAGGTCAAACTAATCTGGAAGAACTGGTTGAGACAAGGAGGATCTACATTACAGAGGAAATGCCCTCTCTATTGGCAAGAACTACATTAATCCACCCTTCTTTTGTGTTGATGTTTATATCACAAGCCCATGCAGAGAGAGAAAAGGAAACAGGGCATTGCTGCTAGTATTTTATACAGCATAAAAAGCAAAGAAACTGTTAAAGTAATACTAAATTATGCTGACAAAGTAGAACTGAGAAACAGAAAATGTTATGACACTGAATAAATAACACAGTGCTATTTATAAAAAAAACAAGGATAAAATATTCCATAGAATGCTAAATAATATATTTTTTTTTCCAATAGCCTAATCAAAGATTGGACTATAATTTTATTTAAAGGCAAGAGTTAACACAAGAAGACAAAAAATCTGGAGTCCATCTCAGCTATAAGACACTGTCCAGAAAGATAGAAATTAAACAAAGCATTCTGGTTTTAAGGCTCTTCAACATGAAAGTTAAGAAATCTCTAGTGACCATGTGGAAATTTTCTGTCTGCTTGAAAGCTTGGGATTTCCATTTGCTAAGCATGGAAATGATCAAAAAAAAAAAAAAAAAGCTATATATTTTTTACTGTAAGTAGCAGTGGTCTGTAACCAAGGAAAGTCTATTTTGAACTTGTTTCATAGTTTGTTTTTTGGACTTTTCTTCTCATTAATTTCATGTTTCATTCCAAGGTAGTTCATTCATGATATAAGAGAAGAGAATGTATAAGACTATCACTGAATGTTTGCCATACCTCTGGCTGCATGCTACAGATTGTGTGAAAAGGAGACAACAGTCTTGCCAAGAGAAGCTCTTGCTAGCTGGAGATCTGCAAGGCTTTTGATATCACACTTTCTCCACAGCAAAGGAGCTCTCAAAAGCCCTCCAAGTCAGACAGTGGGTCTGGTAGACTGGTGACTGTCCTTTAGAAAATAGCACAGCACTACATAATTCGGAGAATTTACTACTCAACTGAATGTTTATGCTCTTTACATGACAGATTTTTTCCTTGCGTTTCCTGTACAAAGAGTACATGATATATCTTAGAAAAATTGTAAATACAGTATCAACTCAGATACAGGCTTTTTTATTTGTTTCTTATTTTTCTTTTTATTTTTAAATGGAATTAGAGAGCACTTTGGTTTACTTATGCAACCAGGAAAAAGCAGTTCCCCCATTTGCAGAGGAAAAAAACAAATATTATGAACATAATTTTTTTAATTACAAGTAAAATTTGCTGTGATTTATTTGGTACATGATCTGTATTCTGTCTCCTTGCTATTTAAACGCTTTCAAGTTACTACCAATGTCTAACTTAAGTTGAAGAGCTACTTTATAAAACCAAATTTTTATAATTAATTAATTTATAACAGTCATTAGTCCTCTGTCTACCCAATGACAAGCAGAATTAACATTCCATGTTTGCAACTAGAAGACCTGTGTAAGGCCTAAACAGAAATGATTACATGAATAAAGATTCATTTGAGCAGTATTAAAATGTGCTTAGTATTAAAGAAGTTAATTAATTTACTCATCTGTTTTATAATTTCTCATATGATAATTTTACATTTGAATCTTCAATGAAAACTAGTGAAGATTAGCTTTGAACTAAATGGTCATGCAAAACAAACTAATCATTAAGAAAAATTAAAACATATGGTGATATAATTTATTCCAAATATGAATAACTCAGCTAAAGAGTGACAGTTTCCAATTTTGGAAATTGAATTCAAAAGCAATGTCAGCAGTAAAAAAGTTGTATCAGTTTAACTCTAGTATTTAGCTGCTTCTATTTTTTTCTGTTTATCAGAAAATATTTCTGTTTTCTATAGAAATTAATCAAAGAAAAACCACAGAAATTCTGTGATGTATTAAATTTATTACAATTATTATTCTGGTATACCTACAGAATTTTACACCATGCATCTTCCTTGTACTAAGGTCAAAAGAAAGTGTCAAAGTCAAATTTATCACAATATATAAAGTATTGTAAATGTAAAGGACTATAGGTTGGTCTCAGAAATTTATCTTCTTTGGTTTATAACAGATGCTGAGAGAAGAAGGAGTAACAATTTTATTCCAATACATTTGTTATCTTTGGTGTTCTGGAAATAATTGAGTGGAAAAGAAATATGAAAAAAAGTAGCTTCTGGCTACTTATATGCCAGCATTTGAGGTTGGGACCTATAGCATCAGCCCACACTCAGGTATGTCATAAAAAATGTCTGTCAAACAACTGAAAAAAAGAGAGGAAGTAAGGAGAGAAAACGTGCCCTTTCCAGGTCATTCAGATTCCCATAGGAAGCCAGTGAGACAGAAACACATCAACTTGACCTGCAGGTCTGTGCCACAATTTGTCACTCTATTCCAGAGCAAACTTCCTCAATTTTGTACCATTAAAAAAGTAGAAGTCAAAAAAAAAGAAGTTGTCTTTCAGGTGAACAATATTGAAAGATGTAGTTATACAGAGATTTCTCCTGTAACATCTTCTTTAAAAGGAAAAGTAACATCCCTCTAGATTGAATATGATGTTAATATTATCACCTCTAACAAAAATAACACACTACAATTTTACGGTTCACCTACAGTGCTGCTACAATTCTCATGCTTTTGTGTATGAGCATGATCTCTATTTTGATAATTAATAACATCTGCTTTGCATACATGAAAAATTATGTTTCTTAAATCCAAGTTATTTCATTTCCACAATTTTGCATAAGACTTCTAGGAAAAACTTTAAAATGTTTAGGTTTCTGCAACTTTCTAAAGGGCGTCAAGTTTTTGGGAAAGCAGATTATCTTAACTTCTGAATCTGAAAGAACACAGTTTATTTAAAATTCAATTTCTTTCTCTTTTGACTGCTTAAGTAGGAAATGTATGAATAAGAAGAATTAGCCCTACAGTGCGATGTAGAAAGTAGTTGGAAGTTAAAAATTTTTATAAGACAATTTTCTATACAAAAGGTGTTTGTATTCTAGACTTAATACCTTTAGACTCCATAAACGTTCAAATAAATATCATTGTGTACTTTTGACCTGACAAGTGATATCTCTGGTTTTAGTTATTGGGGAAACTCAGAAATGAAGAAATGAAGTGACCTGAACAAATATCACAAAGGTAGAGCCAGGAATTGAATCTCCATCTCCTGAATGCTTGTTCTGTGGTTTATTAACTGAATTAATACTTTAGGAAAAAAAATATGCATTACTGTTCAGCATCTTTCATTTGACATTCCCGCAGTTGTTCTTCTGGCTCCCAACAATGCACTGATGTCATTTTGAAAGCAGGAAAAAGCTGCATATTCATTTGAGCAACTGTGAAACGAATGACGTGGCTGGTTGTTATTCAAGTAAATTCATTTTTTCTGGACATTGAAACTAACTTTTATAGCCAACTGATGAAATAAGAAGAAAGATGTGCATGATTCATGGTGCTATGTAATAGCTGCAAATTGGAAGAAATGTGTTTATAACCAGGAATCACATTTTTTCTGTTGAAAAACACAGCATTTCAGGGAGATTAATTACATATTTGATAAACCTAAGAAATTCAGGGTAGACCTTAGCTCAACTCAATTTGGTTGCTTAAATATGCATAGACATCTGAACTATGTGATAGAGCATAGACATCCAAATGTCCTCTACTGCAAATAAAGAGTTGTACCTGCATTCTAATTTAAGATAATCCTCTGAGACGTAACACTAGGAGATGACTAATATAAGGTGAAAATAACTCCATCGTGTTTATGCAAAGCCCATTTTAGCATCGTAAACAAGAAATCAGTTACATCCCAAGAACTCCAGAGTGGGGAGGAAGCCATGAAACAAAATTATGTTTTGTCACTGGGTGAAACAAAGAGGTAATAAATGAAAAGGACAAATAGAGAGATCTTAGACCTTCCTGGTTTAATATGTGTTACATTTAAGAGGTAGTTATTTTAAAAAGAATTGTTTTCCACAAGAAAAAAACTGCTGAACAGTTATATTTATCCTCTAGCAATTATCTTGTTGCTATTGGTGTGCTTATCTACTTGTTTAAGCGTGCTTTTTTTCATCGTTGGATGAAAATTTTGATTGTTAAACAAGGTTTGTTAAACACCTTTTTTGTCAAGTTAGAAAATGAGGTTATTGAGCATCAGAAGTGTTTGCATGATTTTGGCCAAGTTTCCAGACGGAGCAGTTGGTTTTCTAGTGGTCCCTACAAAATTTAAACCCACTTCTCCTAGCTGCCAGATAGATTTTGGCAGAAGAAAAGATTGCACCAGTATCTATCCCATTATATCCACTCTAAAGATGCAAAATTATAAACCTATCCTCTAAAACAGAAAAAATCTTGGTAAATAAAATCAATTATATATATATATATATATTTGATTACTATTTAACTGTAGAAATTATCCATATGAAGAAATGCTACAGAAGGGAAATAAAATGGTGGGGGAAGTCCGAGACAGACTGAAATGTTTGTCTAAGAGCAAGTTATTTGCAATAAAAGGCAAATAATTATTAATTAGTCCAAACACTTAACATTTTATTTTGGTTATGATTTTATTAAGCAGGAATTTAATCCAAAATATCCACTGAGGGTGTTAATAAACATGTCTGGTGTTAATAAAAATATTATCCTTAGTAGAAGAAACTTGGGCACAAATGTTATACGTCATTTATAATGTGGAAAGAAGTGAGGAATTTTGACCTGAAAAAGTATTTTCAGGCATTTTGGTCAATGCAGCATCACAAATGTTGTTATGAGCCTTATCAAAGATAAAGCGCAAGGAAATTTAAATGAGCTTTTTGCTACCAACTGTTCAATTAAATTTGGGTGGCTGCAGGAAGCTCACAGGGATGAAGGGCAGCCTGAGATAAGGAGAAGATCCAATTAAAACCAGTTCTCAAAAGTGTTACTGGTTATTTTTTTTATTCTTCCTAAATGCTTTGTGTTCTCTGTGTTCCAACTGAGTAAAATTACAAATTTATGAAGAATAAGGCTCCAAAATTAATATATTCCACAGAATAAAACTTCTAATTCAAATTCAAAACTTGTAGACTACGAAACATTATAGGGATTTGTTCCAGGTCAAATCCAGTATGGAAAATTAGCAGATGCCACATTTGATTTCCAGTTTTATTGCCTAGTGGTCAATGTGAAATATTTGCTGAGTCCCAATTTCAGCCAGGTTTAACACCTAAAATGACATGTGACATTTTGTGGCAGCCTTAGCAAAAAAAGGATAAAGATACATTTGATTGTATAAGATCATGTTCCAGTGAAAATATTGATCGCGTGCTTTTTCCCTCATCAGTACTGATGCACACTTAAGCACCAACACATACTCTCTCTCTCTCTCTGTGATGTTGTTTATAACATTAAACGAAGATACTTATGCCCAAAACCTGACAAAAAAACTCCTTTTTGAAGTGATGGTTTCTCTCACTTCTGTGGCAGTGTTGGCAAACCTGAAGTGATCTGCAGACATGAACCATCTGTGTCCATTCTTTCCAGAGCCAGATGTTCCTATCACAGAAGCTTGTGTGTTCTGTATAGTTCCTTTGAAACTTCATAAATGTTAATTTCCCACAAAAATGATAGACAAAAGTAATGGCGGTGAATAACTACTCAGTTAATGTCTAAAATTAATGAAGTAAGAAACCATAATTGGTTAATATGTTTCTCATAACATGGGGCTTGAGGGTCATGATTGTGAGTCTTCTATAGAATCATAGAATAGGTAGGGTTGGAAAGGACCTCAAGATCATCTAGTTCCAACCTCCCTGCCATGGGCAGGGACACCTCCCACTAAACCATAACACCTAAGGCTATGTCCAACCTGGCCTTGAACACCGCCAGCAATGGAGCATTCACAACTTCCCTGGGCAACCCATTCCAGTG
>JAOEHX010061326.1:0-12939 GCA_025448015.1 Bolborhynchus lineola
ATACAACAGCTCACCACGAATACCCAGCCCGACCAAGCCACCAACCCCCCACCTCCTTCCAGGCCTCTGCCCTCCATATCTGCATCCTGGGCATGACGTGCTGTGGTATGGAGTACCTCTTTGGTCAGTTTGGGTCAGGTGTCCTGTCTCTGCTTTCTCCCGACTTCCCCTCCTCCCTGGCAGAGCATGGGACTCAGAAAGTCCCTGGCCAGACCAAAACGTTCTAAGCAGAAACTGAAAACATTGGTGTTATCAGCGCTGCTCTCAGGCCAAAAGTCAAAATCACAGCGCTGCAGCAGCTACCAAGAAGGAGAAAAATGACTGCTACTGCTGAACCCATGACAAGAATAAACATACAAATATAGCAGTTACCTAGTCACAGGTTCAGGGCAGTGGGGAGACAGAGGCTTAAGAAATAGGAAAGCAGGGGAACAACTAGCAGGCTCCACAATATCTCCATACAACTCTGCAAATGGAATTTAACAACAAAAAACCCCCATAGATTAAACAGGAGGACATGCTACTCAGTAAAAAGACCTCTCAGCTCTTGGTTTTGGTTTTCAAAACACTTTATTTCAAACACACAGTAGTGCATAAGGAAACTGGAAAATACAGGGCTAATTCTATAGCTGAATGAGGAGCTGTGCTACAGTGTTTCCTTTGGATCAGGAATGTGTTTTTTAACTGAATATCCTGACTGCCCCCACTTACAAAGCTTCAGATCACATCACATAGCATGAATAGTACTCATTTCAAGTAAAATTAAACCAGAATGTGTACTCCTGATGTGTAACTAATAAATCCAACTGCTAACAGGCATTCAAGTCCTCAGGTAGAAACCAGAGTTAATTCAACCTATAGACTCTGAAATGCATAATGTGGATATGAAACCTTCCACACACAGAGTCTTGCTATCAAAACCCACTCCAGTTGGGACACAGTACTTGCTGTGTTGGACTGAATCTTTTTGGCCAATGCTACCAGATGCACAAAAAGGCAACATGTCTGGGGTTTTGCACAACATGCCCATTATTTTTCCAAAGTTGCTAGAGCAACTGCTGTGTCATAATCTGAGAAATAAGTATTCACTGTAACCATATGTTTTCCATTTAAGAGCTATAAGGAATAACACACAGAATCTGGTTGTCTACAGAGCTTTACTTTAGACAAGCTTTCATGAATCCTCCTTCTTTTTGTGCCTGAGGAGTACTTTTATAAATCAGCTTTTGCTATTTTAACTTCAAATTATCAGTTTACACTAAAAATGACCTCACTCGAGGGACTCATTAAGAAAAAAGAAGACTCACGATATATTAAAAAAAGATATTAAAAGCTACATTGATTCTTCCTTTCCTACCCACAGAAATAACTTTTATGTTTGTGAAACTTTTTTCCGGGGAAACAGATAGTCTTACTTGATCTCTTATAATGCTACTTTCCCTTACATTTCATTAGGTACTTAGATTTGACAAAGTTAGGATTTGTAGATAAAAATCCAATCTTGTGGTGGACAACAGCTAGTTAAGTCTACATTGCTTCCTCTTCTTTCACCCAGTTTCGATCTTCTGCCTTTAGTTTCTGTACATTAGTTTCTATGCTACGTTTACAGTATCTGAAACACATTTCACTAATATGAAAAGTTGCTGTTAAGATACTTTAAGGCAACCTGTCAGTCTTGCATTTTAGAAGCTACATTCTTGAATTCTATCTCAAGCAGTTCTCTTCAACAATGCCTCAAAGATTTTTTCAATTCTCATCAGCTTCCCTTTACAATTTTCCTTTTACATAATTTTTAAATGATATAAGATCACTGGTTTCATCACAAGTGTGCATGAGAATAATCATCTCTTTAATTTGCTTTATTTATTTTACTGTTAATTATGGGGTTGATCTGTTTCTATTTAAACTCCACATTAGAATTTTATGAATTAATGTATTTGCTTTTTTCTAAAGCAAATGTCCTTTGAAATTTCCCAATTTTGATATGACACTATATCTACTTAAATTATATTTCCATCTATTTATTTTGGCATACTGTAAACCAGACAAAAGCATTTTCAAAGTTAAGATTATGTGAGAAGAAAAATAGTATTTTTATAAAATTAAAATCGATGTCATATTTACACTTCTATAATATATAGTATTATATGGCAATAGAATTTTGCACCTTATAGACATAAAGGCATCACTGTGACAGTCTGAAAAAGTAAAATTACTTAGAGATTTAAACAATTCACAAACATTGTATTACTTGTATGTCATTAAATAGGACTTGAGGAACATTACACCTTTGGTTCAGTAACTTAACATATGCATGGAATGAGTAGAAAAATCAGTTTGGATAGATGGAAAAAAAAATCACTGATCATTTATTTGTTTTTCTTCATTGATATTAATGGAAACAAAACTGTAGGTTTTTTTTCTCCCTGAGACAAACCCTAAATTTTGGCCACCTTAAAACTGAATATATAATTTCTGCTTCATGAAGGTGGCATTAACCTTTTAACCTAAGTAGCTCAGGTATTTTCTAAATGTTCTGCATCCTTATAAAATTCTTCAAATACCACAATTTGAGGGTTTTTTTGTATTTCATTGAAGCTAACCCAAATTGTATAATATACATAACAATTCAGTGAGCAAGTAGAGAAAACTGTAAGTATTTAAATTACAGGGTAAGGCCCTCCACAAGAAAATGCAAGAAGTAGCTTAAGTCTAGTAAGAAGCAGGAGACTCCCACGGAAATCCACGTTAATCTCTTGACTACTGAAGAAGATAAACAGCTCCACAGTTTCAAGATTGCTACCTATCCTGGAAGAACATAATATCCTTCATTTCTTTTGTCACATTGAAATCTTTCAGACATTTTAAATTCCCTCTTCCTATCAAGGTTGAGCTACATAACTCTCATTTCCATTTCTCTATAGAAGAGTGCTTTGCATACCCACTGAAGAAGGGTGCGTGTACCACACTAGTGACCTATTAATATGCTGTTAGCGTCCACTCAATCTGTGAAGCTCCTAGTATTGAACAATTATAGATCCTTGAAGATAAAAAGACAAAAAGTCTATAAGCATCTAATGAAAAAAAACCCGCTATAGAGTGCCTTCCTTTCAACCGCTTATTCATGTGAGCAGCTTTGCCTAACCACTGCTTTCATGCTTTATAGAATATTTATCCTATTTATTTTTGCAGTATTGATGAAAGTAATGGCAGCTACTGTCTTCCAAAGGAACACACTGTCTGGGAGTCATGCAAAATCAGAAAAGCTAGTAAAGTTTGGAGGACCAGAAGGAACCTACAGATGCAGCAGCAACTTGACAATGTACAGTATGACAAGATATTTTTCAGCCTTCATCCATGAATACCATTTCTAGCAAAAAAATGAATCTTTGTCTCTTTAGATTTAATAAATAATTACTATGATTTATAATTGGTGCAATAATTGGACTGATCCAGAAAGTCAACGTACAAGATATATTTATAGCTAATAACAGCTTCTTCATCATGTACCTTGGAAATCTTTATTAACCTTAAAAAATCTTTCTCACTTTAGTATGAAATTCACGTTAAATACATTTTAGGATGAAGGTGACTTTTACTACAACTCTTGTCCAAGGCATGCTTAGCAATATGCACACAGTCATCAACACTTTGAGTGACAGATTATGATCCTAATCTGGCATTGCATTTGCACAGGCAGTTTTTCATTAGATTTGACATTGATCTTCTGCCCATTTGATTTGTTAACTTTATAAAAAGCTGGGGTTTATACAAAATAACTAGAGGCTTGCAATTTAGTATAGAAAATGCTGCTATTTTATATTTTACTTCATCATAATGATCTTTTGCAGAGAAATGGTTTTGACTGGTGAAACGAGCTACATTATTTTTCTTTCTCTATCAACTCTCCTTAGCTAAATGAGCCTCAGGAATTTGGGGCTCAAATGTGACTAATTTGACTGGCACAACAGAATGGATACTAAACTGACAGAATGGAGAGATAGCAACAAAATGCATCAGTATGTACGTGAAATTCTTGTGCTGCTGCATCTATCATAGTCTTGTCAGCATGTCTACTCTATAATAAATCTTATTTCTTATAAATCTATCTACTGAACATTTATGAAAAAAAAAAAACAAACCAACAACCCAGAAGCCACAAACTAAGACAGTATATGACAACAGAGAGAAAACCAGCTCTCCCAAATGGTGTTGGGAACGCAAATTATTTAAATTCATGTTTGCCAAGAATCATATTTTTAACATTCATTACATAATATTTTCACATAAATTGGGTCTTCTAAACAAAAGGTAGATATTAAAGCCTACATACTTTTTCCCTACTCATGTAAAAGCTTGGTGATACTATTTTAGAATGCATACAAAGAATAAGAACATGGGGGAAAATATGGATGAGCCTGTGTGCAAATGTCCACACATTTTCTGCAACATACATGTGTATAAGTAAAACACATTTTAACAAATTTGGCAAATATGTTCATGATTTATTAAAATATGCACACATGTTTCAGATAGATTTCCTGTCTATAATACAGACAAAGTTTGATTTTTATTTCTCCAGACCAAGCAGTTTACTAATGACTAAACAAATAAATTCTGCCTCCATTTAGCCTTAAATACTCAACCGTGTTCCCCTGAGCAATACTGCTTCTCCAGAAACACTTTTTTGAACAGGATTGTCTGCTTTGTGTTTACAGTAAAATGATCCTCTTATGCATCTCAAGTAATTACATTACCAAAGTACCTCCAAATGTTATTATCAAAACATTGATTACTTTATTGAAACATCACTGGTATCGTAGAAAACTACTAACTCAATTTTGAAGAATAAAAACTTAACTTTAAAGCAAGCATTGATTAAGAAATTTCCTAAAATTCAATGAAAGTGTGACCTGAGTTCTACAGCTGATAATGCTTAAACTGGTGGGTCCAGGATGCTGCCCTGCGCTGAGGATATGTAGGGATTTTTACTGGTTGAGATACTTAGTACTGTGTGCTGTTTGCAATGCTCTGTGTGTGGTCAAGATGTGTGGGGGTTTTGCTGCTGTTCCACTACTATCCTCATATATTTCAAGATCTGTACCAAGGGTTTGACAAGGGTGGTTTTTCATTTCCTGCTCATTCTTATATCAGTTCACAGCATAATACAGTCTAGTCAAGGGGCTGCTGATTTCCTACTCCATTTCTTGTTGGAAAATGTACTGACTAGACATTGGAAATGTACCATCTCCTCTGGTGTGCAACTCTTCCTTGTTTAATTCCTTGTCTTTAAGTTAACTTTAGTACAGATGTGTAAAAAGCAAGTGATACTTTTGTTGTGCAATATTATGAACCTGAAATACAACCATGGTTAAACAAGGTGTATGTGTTTTGCTATGTCTAAAGCATTTCAAATATGTCATCTTAAAATTATATGCTATGTTTCTAATATATTTTCAGTAAATATTTATATGTCTTTCACATTATTATCTCTTTCTCACAACACACCGTTCTTTAATAAAGGCCAGATATCACTGCTGATACTTTGAAAAGGCCTTTGGACAATGACTATCATTGTCCTGGTTCAGAAAAGAGGTTTAGACTTAAATTAGATGAACGTTGTATTTTAATGAAATTGCTTAAAGACTTCTTACTAATCACCATTTGCAGAAGTATAACAGCACATCTCTTCATTTCATTTCAGTAATAAAGCCACAGTCACAATTGCTTTATTCAACCTATACCATAGCTTTCATGGTTAATATATGGCCAAATTTTGTACACCAAGAAATGACAGTAATTCAGGCTTACTTACAAAGGTGTTTTAAGTAATGTATCAACTAAAATTTCTGCAAATATTGCTTAAAAAAATGTTACTGTATCTAAGTGAAATCCCTTTTAAAAATCATGCATGTTATCAATTATGAGATCAGATCATAAAAATATAATGAGAAAGAATGAGTATTTACTAAAATGAAATTCAAAACTCCACTGATCTAATGAGAGCTCTCTGTGCTAGCTGGGTAGGCTAGAATGTGTGTGTCTTAGAAATGAAAAAAAAAAAAAAAAAAAATTCACAAGATGCCTTCTTTGTTTTTAGTGAACAGAGAAAAGCTTTTGTTTAGACTATGTTAGTAAGTACAAACATTTAGTCACTAAATTACTTTCAGAAACATTTTGCAGTTTTCTTGTGTGAAAATAATAGATGAGATCTGGACACAGTTTTTAATTATCATCATATATTTTAAGTCAAATACAGTTGTCTATTCTGTGAACAGCAACTCCTAAATCAGGTACATTCTATATAGTTTGCATATTGCTTGCTATTGTCAGCCTGGAAAGTGAAACAGTATGAAAACAGTAATATCAAAATTAACTTTAAACACTTTGGGAATATGCTCATCCTGTCAAATATATAAATCAAATGAAAATATAGCTTTTTAATATTTGCTGTCTTAAATAAGCACTAAAAGTCCTGTAACCTCTTATGCTTTACAAAGTAAACTCAGAAGTACACAGGCCCTACATATAGCCCAGACTTTATCTTTCTAATCTGGTGATAAATGCAGCAGGCCACCATCTGGTGTGCGTGTACATCAGCAACTAAAATACAGCCCTATAGTCTAATAATCACAAACTTTAACTGCTACTTACCACTTCTTTCCAGATACAGGAGGCCTCAGATTATATTTGACAAAAAAACCCGTAGAAAACAAGCATATGATTAACTGGTTTTGTTCTGGATTTCAGAGCAGACAGTGAAGCAGGGAGAGCTTTTCTGTTGCTAAGGAAACCTGACGCTGAGGATTTACTGACAGCATCGGGTGGTATTGTGCTGGAGATTGTGTGCCTGAGGGACTAGACAGCAATCCTGCTGATAAGAAGTAAGAATTAATTCCAAATGTTTTCAATTTGTTTTACCAGAAGAATCCTTTCATTGCTCAAATATTTTAATCTGATAGTAGATGCAAAGAATTTGTATTAGTGGTAGGAAAGTATATAGCAGTGTAACATAATTTGTCTAGGAGCTTGTTAGACAGATAGCTGATCTTCATAAAACCTTTATTCCATATGTAAATTCATAAAATTAATACCCTCTTTCAAGTTTTTAGTCTGAAGAAGATACATATTTTCCTTCCTCAAAACATTTGGTGTTAAACTGACAGCTTGTAAAAATGACATTTAAAATTCTTCTGTTTAAGTTTGTGGGGGAAAGGGATCCAAAGAAGAAAAATTTCCAACAAATTCCATATTCATAGAGGCCTGGAACTATTAAAATTCAGGGATATATATGATACTCAGTCATTCATTTAGATTTGTAAATGTTTTTATTTTTTTATAGGAAAACACTACTATAATTTTAAAATAGTATTTCTGATCACAGCCTGCATGAACTGCAAAGTATTGCCTGTCAAAATGTAGGTTGATATACACCTTTGGCAGTTCAAAATTTTCTTCAGTAAAGTATTTTTCTACTTCACAAATCATTTGGAGTTTCATTTCCCCCTGCTGATTAGTTGATCATTGTTAGATGAATAAATATCATAAACAATAATATCTGAAAAAATCCAATATTAAAATACCAAATATGTCTAATTTTTTTGTTATTACATCTAAGTTCTAGGATATTAGTTAATTGGGAAGTTTATATAAATACACAGAAATAACAGTTTCTATTTTTCTGAGGGTCTTTCATTCCAAAGTATTTTACAAACCTTTGTGTCAAAACACTACATGATTCTGGGAAACCTGTTGACTGTCTTCACAGAAACAGCTCGTTTCCTTCAAGGATAAGGTTGCTGCAACTTTACTCTCCAAACAGAGCAGCAAGATCTGCCATTTCAAAGGCCTAAACCAAACATCACATAACAGCAATTGATCTATCTGCCTTTGAAGGTTAAAGATTGATTCAGTCCTACTGAGATTTAAGTCTGTATCTCCAGGATACTTAGGTGTTTTAAACCTGAAGATAACACCATCAATAGGCCTCACCATTAGCATCAAAGGGAATTTCTGATTAAGTCAACCCTAGGTCCAAGCAATACCTCTGCCTACTGTCCTTAACAAGAAAAAGAAATAAAAAGGAAAAAAAAAAAAACCAACAACCAAGCACTAGGTGAATGTTGCTTAGCAAAATATTATGAATTTCCCTATAATATATACTCTTAGGATCTTAAACAATACTGGAAAAATTATTTCATGTTGATCTGTGAAAAATCATTTTGTGGTCAAACTAAAACATAATGGAAAAATGGTTCAGGTTGAACAAATTTTTTTTTTCCTATTGATTTTTTAACAAGAGGGAGGAGGTTCAAGCTAAGGAGTAGGGTTGTCTTTTACAAAAATAGCAACAGCAACAAAATAATATTAAGATTAATTTGGATCAATATAGGTAATCCTGGGTTAAACAGGCTGATGCCTTTTGAATCAAACATTTCAATAATATCTTCAGAAAAATTTACCTTCAAATGAACAATGACGTGAATTCAAAAGAGCTTCTTTTTGAAAAAATTAAATGTGTTAGTATTTCACAAGTCAACCATATTCTAACTTTTTGAAAAATTAATCCATTTTTTAGCCCAAGTTGTTCACCTGTTTCAATTTTAATTTCTTTCCTAGATAACATCTTCCCAATTCTTCTTTGGGCAAATGTAATACTTTTTGGAACCAGTAAAAAAATCCCACACAGGTTATGCTGAGCAAGAGCTTTGAAAGCCTCCTAGGATGAGCCTTTCCAGAATGTACCACTACAGAGTACAATATGAAAAAGAATATACAGTATTTGAACAGAAAATTCTGCATGTACACTTACCTTTCTTATCTTACAGTTGGAAAGAAGGGCCCTGGTGAGGCTCCAACAGTGGCTTTTAGGAAAACAGAAGGTAAAATTATTCTGAAGTTTTTCTGATAGGCAGAATTATTAATAAAAATTAACCAGTATCAAAAATGAAAAAAGAAAAAGAAAAAACACCCAAACCAAAAACCTAACCAAAACTCTGCATTAAACATGACAGCATTTGAAACTATGTTAAATTCAAAATAAAATAATTTTAGGTTAATTTCATCAAAAACATACATCTATTTCTTGAAATCTCTTTTGGCCAATTGTGCAAAACATACCACACAGAGGGTAAAAATATTTTAAATGAATCTATGTTTTTAATCATTGTGACCTATGGTATCTTTCTTCCTTCTGATTTTAGGTATGCATGTGTATAAAAAGTGTTAAGAATGACTTTATTATTTTTGAAAAGACAGAAAGAACATTCCTTCTGAGAAGCAGCAAGATGTACTTAGAGAAAATCCCAGGGGCTACAAGATTTTACAAAAGAACATGAACTCAAAGAATCACAGAGAGGGGGTGGAGATCTGAATTTTATACAGAGACTGAAAACCTGCCTAGAAGACTGGGAAGCACGCAGTTCTTATAGGCCACAAATGGGCCAAAGGAAGATCGTGTAGATAGTATTATAACTTAAAATGTTCCTGAGGACTAGAAACCAAGCTTAAGGGAGAAGAACTCCTAGTGGTGGCAAGAATAAGAAGGAGCAGAGCTGCTTATAAATCCTATTCATTTCTATCCTCTATATGCAATTTATTCTGCTTGCTTCTTATTGAAAATATTCACTGTATCAGTGACTTTTGAACAAAGCTTTGCTCTTTTTGGCTGAAAACTTTTTTTGTTTGGGTTTTTTTTTAATGGAACTCCTGAAGGAAAAAGAAATGCATCCACGCTGTGAGTGAAACAAAGAATTCTTCAGTCTTGAACAGCTCCAGAAGGCAGGCAATGGTGAGGAAATTAAATAAAATAATAAAGTATTACAACAAATTAGACATAAGAGATAACGATAACGATATATGTTTTCTCCGGATGAGTATAAAGTAGTTCCATTTTGATAAAATTCTTTATTTTGAAAGACTGTAAGGGCAGCTGGAAAATGACTAGACTGCTTGATCATACAGCTAGAGAAGGACAATAAGCCAGACTGATTATTCTGACCATACAAGTTGAGCCCGCTCCTGCCATCACAGGGATCAAGGTGCGAACAAAGTAAAGTCACTTCCCTGGCTGCCCAGCCTGATCCAAGAAGGTGGTATCACAATGCCAGAAGCTTGGTATCACAGTGCTGGTGACTCTTCCACACCTGACAGAGTTGGCAACTCTTTTTTTTCAAGCAGTCTGTAGGATGAAGTTCATCAGGCAATGAAGATGACACGTATGTCTGAAAAATGTTGATTGCATGAGGTTTTTTTATACCTATTTTTTCCTAAAGTTTAGTTTAGCAGACACTTAGAAAAGAGTCAGCAAAGCCTGAGGGAACCTCAAGTGACTGTTAGATTAAATTAATATCCCTGTATACAGAAAATTTATGAATGCCAAAATACTTTTCTGAATTTTAGCCACTGTTACACTCTTACTTTCATTCTAAAGATTCCATGCTATACATAACTGTAATGGGACAGTTAGAGACACTTTCTAAAATATGAGAGAAAGGGTATGATGATGAACCACACTAAAAAGTTTTGGTTCTTGTTGTCACTGGACATTATGGCTGAATATCATGATGAAAGTAAATTTTCCTTCCGTAGAATAGAGGCTTGAGGCCATAGGGTGTGTGGTGAAGGGATTACCAGCAACGCCCTGATAGGGTGAAGGGCTGCTGATGGGGGTAATTAGGCTATTCGGCAGAAGTCAGATGGCTCTTAATGACTGCCTTGGGTGGGTGAAAGAGGGAGTGATGTTAACTTTCAGTGTTTCTGTTCCACCCCTGCACAAGAACCACAGCCCTTGAGCAGCTTGACTAAAGGTAATTGAAGTCACCCTTATCCTTCATTTACATCTAAAAACCACATCCCTATCTATGAGGGCAGCAACACGTAATTTGACTACAGTCTAATCTCCACCTCTCACTAAAGTAAAATTTCGCATTTGAACTCCATGGAAGAGGATGAGATTACGACCTCACTCTGCAGACAAGTTGATGGGCTTCCTCCTCTCTCTTCCTCAAAGCAGAGATGACTCTTTGCTAAGATCTGCACCTCCGACTACGTTGGATGATACCTTGAGTGGAAACTGAGCTCAACGAAGTACCAGTTGGTATATGAACTCAGTTAATTGCTGGCTAGTTTTGTATTTCAGCACTAATGCAGTAAGTGAATTTACCAGCTGAAATTCTGAATTTGTATTTCCTTTGCTTCAATAAAGTGCACTATGCATGACTCTGTAACAGTGAAAGTTCTTATTGCCTGTGACTGGACTTACAGTATTGAACTGGTTATTATTAGAAATTAAACATAGCTGCACTCAGCCTCTCTGACCTCTGAGGACTGGCTGGTATGCAAGGGGGCTTATTTTTTACTAAATTTCTATATTCTAACGCAACACCTTTGAAAAACCAACTGCTTATTTTGGATGAAGCACCATTATGAAAAATAAGAATCTCAGACTATTGCTGAATTCATATTGAAAAGGATGGAAGTGTCTCAGTTAAAATAGGAATAACTTATGCTCTATGATGGAATTGTCCTTCCTTAAAGGTATTATATAATACTACGTGAAAAAATACTGCCCAAATGCAACAAGAAGGAAAATACATGTGAAATATCAGTATCTTGGAAAACCAGAATTGTAGCAAATTATCCTCACAGGTAGCACAATTTACTAAGATAGTTAGCATTCCAAGCTGTCTGGGAATCCTACCAGCTGTCTGGGAATTCTACCAATAGTGTCCTAACACAAAACTGCATCACTATTAATTCACAAGTGTATCACCTCATGAATTACTATCATTCAAAAATCTGGCATTTTCTCATTCACAGCTACTACAGCACAGTTACACCAGCCATAGCTTAATGTAAAGTATGACAATAATAGAGATCTAATAAAATTCCAAGGATAAGCAGCATAATTCAGATACTTCAAGCTTTGGATATGCAGCAGCAGATGGACAGTAATTAATGAGTTTAACAGAATTTCTGTTTGAGAAATTATACTTGGTTTCAGTCTACCTGCTTCATTTACATGAATGCAAACCAATACATAAAGTACAGTATAGCAGACGGTTATAATTAGTAGTTTGTAGTACCGAAACTTACAGCCAGTGCTATCACTAGCATCCATGTCTTTTATCCTGTTATACACGCTAACAGATATTAAAATATACATATGTGTGTGTATGCATACTACTTGTATTTGATCTGAAGACTGTTAAACATATGCCTATTTACAGAAAGAATTACAAATGAAACTTTAGCAATCTACCAGACTAATTCCTATTTTAATGGAACAACAAATTCTTTGTGCTCCAACAGGTTCGCATCCTTCTTGTACTGGGGGACCCAGAAGTGAGTGTAGTACTCTAGGTGGGGTCTCACAAAGGAGTAGAGGGGAAGTATCACCTCCCTTGACCTGCTGGCCAGGCTTCTTTTCATGTAGCCTCAGGGCTGTTCACACAGGTCAGTCTCTGCTCAGCCTGTAGTTGCTTTGCCCTGACCCAGATGAAGGACATTGCACTTGGCCTGGATGAACTTCATGGACTCTCCACTGGCCCATTTCTCAAGCCTGTCAAGTTCCCTCTGGATGGCATCCCTTCCCTTCAGCATGTTGAGTATGTAACTATACATCAAATTAAATACCACAGCCATCTCCTTTCCTGAGTAACTCCTACCTCTGAAAAAAACTGCCTGTAATAGCTACTCTGTTACTTCAAATGAAAAAGCTCATCCTCCTAGTTCTGGGCACATTTTTAATAGCATATCAGTGTGGAGAAGTGTACCATCACATATCTCATATGAAGAAAATCTTAAAATTCTCTCTGCATCTCAATATTGCAGCCCATGTTGTCAGTCATTTACTTTTCAACAGATTCATTCCTTCTCCCATGCTTCTCTTTCCCTTCAGCCTTCCTCACTTCTCAAAAAAAAAAAAAAAAAAAAACC
>JAOEHX010061327.1:1013-16983 GCA_025448015.1 Bolborhynchus lineola
GTTGCCTATCAGTCTTAAGTTTCTTGACCATAAAATTGAATTATTTCAAAACAAAAAAAATTGAAACATGTATAATGTTTGCTGAGTGAACAGCAAACCACAAAAATAATTATATATCATACATCATAAAAAAAAAAAAAAAAAAAATCCATCATTCAGATTACATGTTTTTGAATAAAAATGGATGCATAAAATATCCAGTATTCAGATAACAATTCTGGGCTACTTTTGGAAGATTCAGTAATAACAACTGTTTTGAGTCAAAGTGCTGCTTTTATCAAATTATGTGTTCGAGTTTTACATAAAATTTTTTTTTTTTTTTCCACTTTATACCAAAACACTGGTCATGTTGAATTTACTATAAGAAACCCTTACAAGCTCTTTTCTCTGAAGTGAAAAGACAAAAAACCAAAATCAAACCAACCAAAAAAAAATCCCCCAAAACCAAACCAACAAAACAGAAACAAAACCAGAAATGCCCAAACCAGTACAGCAATTAGAATTGTAATATATCTTCTTTCTTTGTTGTTTCTTTGTTGCCTTTCCTTTAAACATAAGGCAGCAGGAAATAACTTTGCTAAGTAGGAAGCTGTTAAAATAATAATTATAAAAGTCACTACAGAGTTTTGATTTAGGACTTTGTATTTTCCTCCAAAATAAAGCATTTTAGAACTTACGTTCTATACATTAAATCTGACTTCTGAAAAGAAAATATCTACTTGTATGGACAAGAATTTATCAAGAGATAAAGACAACTGTATACTGCTTTTTTCCACAACTGTGCTAGCTCAAATAACATCTTTAGACTAAACAGCTCCTCTTTTTCTCTGCATCAGGATAAAGACAGTGTACTACACACAATTCTGAGGAGAGTGAGCATCAGTGATATTCTTAGGGCCTCAGATGGGAGTCAAAGAGTTGCTATAATCCACGAAGATGTTAAAAAGTTGCTAAACAGAGAACAAACCTGTAGGAGAAATGTCCTGAAAAGCCATGGTAGGTAAGAGCGAGATTTTCTTCAAAACTTTTTACTCCTTAATTTTCTGTACATTGAGTATTTTTTTTTTCCAATAACATTTTTGAAAATCTGTTTTTAGGATGGCACACTGAGAATCCCATGCCCCACCATATAAAAACCTCCTCTCTCTGTATTGGTACATATATATATATGTCTATATTTCTATGATTTTTCTAATATTTATAATGTATATATATTTATAATTTTTTCATTTTTTTAGAGAGCGGCGTGCATTTCTGGGAGGTTCACACCATGAAAACAACTTGGACAACAGGAGTCTTCTTTCAAAAGATGTTTGATTCTTAGGACAGATATTCTCAAAGCAGTTTTAGATATCAGCCTCTATAGACCCCTTATGCACTATTTGGGTGGAAAAAACTAAATTTACTAGCATATCATTTACTTGCTAATCAATCTGACATCCACAGGTGAGGCATGCAGTAGAAAACACAAGAGCACCACAATGATGCAAAAAACATTCTAGTTTAGCTCATTTCTGCATGTTAGCATTGAAGTTAAGCTGATTGATGTTATGTACAGTAAAGTCATGTCTACGCTGTAAAATGAATTTGTCAACCTCTGCTAGACATCCTGAGCCATAATGTGAACCTAGAGAAAAAAAGCATGAGAAACAGCTCCTCAGTAAAAACATTCTAAATCTAAATTGTGAATGTCTGTCATATACCACCTTTTCACTTACAAATTAATGATACCCTTCATTCTATCCCTAAGTGTCTTGGATGAACAGACCTCATTAAGTTACAGATAACAGCTTCCCTCCTATCAGAAGTTCTCTGTCACTTTCAAACCGGGTACTTTTTGTAAAACTAAACCCCAAAACTTCATTTAGACCATCGAAGACGCTATGATCACAGGAAGGGGTGATTTAATGAATGAATGTATAATGAAACTTTGGTAATACTTCTGTATTTTTTCACCTCCTTAACTACAGGCTCTGACTGGGAATTCTGAGCTAGACTTTCACAAGGAGTATAGTACAGAGGAATTGAATTTCCAGCTGTTGTTGCTAAGGGTTTTTATCAGGTCTCGCATACTGAAAAGATGTCCTTCTGATACGATGTCGATACAAAATCTTAAATATTACGGACTGTCCGTTAAGGAGAAATTTACACTGAAGACTTGCTTCCACCATAAAACTAATGAATAAAGGAAGAATAGAATGACAAAGGTGTTAAACCAATGTGACAATTAGCAGGTGCTAAATTAGAGACATTTTGGCTATCAGTTTCAAACACTTTTCAGGTAAAGATGTTCCTAGTGACAGCACATACAGTACTAAATATCTAAATGCAAAAATTCTATAAAGTAAAGATTGGCTTGCTTTTATAAGTTACTATTTTTGTCTTTAGAGTATGCTACAACTCAGATACGATAGCAGATTTCTATATATTATGCTTCATAATATTATGGATTTTTTTAAAAAGTGCCTTTTAATATCAGTAATTTTAAACATTTCCTAATTTTTTGTGGAATGTATAGATTTTATCAAAAAACTGTTAACAATATCCTAAAATCAACTGAATTAAAACAGAATTAGCAGTCTTGAGTAATTCTACAGTGCTTAGATGTGGTCTGATTTCATGAAATCTTTCAAAGAATGAATAGGATAACATCTCCCAGGTAGAAGCCACAAACATAACTGATAGTGATTCCAAGCAACTAACCCTGAAACTAAGTAAATTATTGGTATTACATGTTCATTTAAACATATGAATTCCCTGCTGCTGCATTTGCATTTCTTGAGACTATTGTCATCTCAAAGCTAGACTACTATGGAAAAAGGGGAGTCCAGTTTAGCCATCTTTCCGCTGGAGTTCAATTGTGATAATACTCTGGGTTTTGTGTGGTTTGGGTTTTTTTTCCACTATACTTAGGAAAACTGTAAATGTAATGAAACTAAAGAAATATAATTGGATAGTCCATAAAAAAATCATCAGTTTCCCTTTTAAATCTTGAGGGTATTTCCAGGAGCACAGAACCGCTCTTGGGTTTTATATTTGATTTCCTACAATGAATTTTCAAATAATAATGTTCCACCAGAATCAAATAACAGATCTTCAGTACATACAAACTGTTAAAGCTCCACTGACATCATAAGTGTCAATAAAGGGTACCCAAGACAGTTCAGGTGAAAAACACTGAATTTTCTTGCATTGCTGTGACAGCCTGACCTTCAGTTAGTTTCAGAGGCACAAAGATCATGCAATCCATGAAACCATATGCTGCTTTCTGTCTTGTGTTTATAACGAAGTTACACTTTTAAAAGCTGCAAAAGCTTTTTGATTTAGTTTTGCCATTCTGCTCGCTTCTGAAATTGAAGCATTTAAATTCTATCCATATATGTGCTTCCAAGTATATGTTCCTAATTTCAGAGGGATGCATAAAGCCATAAGTATCTCAAAACCCACTTTGCTTTAACCTAGATATTCTTATGCATATAAGTATTATGTCCAATAGTGGTATGGGCAAGGGGGAAAATTCAATACATAGAGGATAAATGTATTTTAGAAGCAATGGGAACCAAGTGATATTAAAATGAAAAAAAAAATCATTGAGTTACCTTTTTAAGATACAGACACTAAGCTTTACTATAAATAAAGCACTCCTCTTTAACTTAATGTCTTTGAAAACTATTCTGTTAAATTAAGGAAACATACTATGGTGAATATTTCTCTATAAGTTACTAATGAAAATCAAGTTGCTCTGTTTTGTAAACATGCTGTCTTCTTCTACCTTGTGTTAACCTCATACTGGCTTCTTTAATAAAAGGTTGAATTTTGGTCACCATTAGAATTCCCTGTAAAGAATAAGGCTGCAGCACAAGGGTTTTTAGGCCTCAAGATACCAAGATTTCCATCAAGGAGATTTGAGGTGAACCATGCATTCACAAGAGATTGACTTATGTGTAAACAGTTTGAAATAATTTAGTATGCACAGAAGCCTTATTTACTGTGAGATTTTTTCATAATAAAACCTAAACTCTCATGCCTCTGGAGTGTGAAAACCCCCTGCTTCCTGTGAAAAAACAGATCTTCCAAGTGTAAGCAGTTGTCAAGAGCCTTCTATGTTCATTTTCGTTCAGGCTGAGGAACCAGATGGCTTAGATCTACTTATGTATAAAAGTCTCAGTTCCTTGCTGCTTATTACTTATTAGGTTTAGTGCTTACAAGCATAACATGAGAAAACTAATGCCAATAACTAGTACTGAAGTGAGCAAGGCTTGAGATTACTTTGCAGCCTGTGAAAGATTCCTACTATTGTGCTGCTAAAAAAAATAATTGGACTTTTCATTAATTACAAAACATATCCACAGCACAGCTCTTCTTTTTAACTACCATGACAATAACAATAACAATAAAATGCTGTTCAGGACAAATTACATCATAACAGTGGATTTTTAAAATACCTATTGTTAAAGTACTAAAAGGGGGAATGCAAATGTAGACTGCAATTCAGTGGACAGATTTGCCATGTGGTAAGCTTTTAGTTCCACCATTAACTAAGTCCACCACATCACATTGCTTTTCAACAATGGAAATAACCTACTTGTATGGACAGAGAAAAAACAACACTAATTGATGTCAGAATTAGTCTCAGTCTATGTTATCTATACTGATATCAAACCTGAGAAAACTATCCTTGCAAATATTTTCTGCCATGAGTATTGGGTACATAGAGATGCTTTCAAGCAGTGGTGGAGTATTTGAATTCTATAATCTTAAGTGGTTTTGTTCTGGTTGTAGCCCTTGCTGCTCCATTGCTTTCTCTCATCTAGCTAATAAAACAGCTTCTCAGCAGCTTCTCAGAGGACTCCCTGGGCTCTGACCCTCTCATTTCCCTTTCGTTTTTGTGGGCATAATCTGCAGGGCCAGAAGCAAAAGACATATTCAATCTGTAACTTGCCATGTCACAGTACCAGATCTGTAGAAAAGTATCAACTGTACCTATGCATACTGTGGAAAGCACAAGAACAGATTGTGTTCTACATAGGAACTTTTATATCCTACTACAACACAAAATTTCTGTAATATGTGCCCTCTGCAAAATCTGGCTGCAAAATAAGAGAGCTAGCCATTACCCATTAAGTCTAACTGAGCAGAACAGGGTACCTCTGAGCTTTTCTTGGCATGCAAGAAACTGAAATGCCTCTGTGAAGGCTTAACCCTGCAGTCCCATTGAGTTATACAGAAAAATTTCACTGACTCAAGTGGAGCTTTATCAAACTCTTGATAAAATCATAGTTTTCCTTTTTTTTTTTTTTTTTTTTTAAAGTGCATCTGTTCTAAATACTGTCTTCAAATACATCTGCCACTGTACATGTTGAACCTTACTTGTAGTATTTCTTAAGCCTCAAAGCCGGCAATCACATTTAATTTTTCTCATGACAGAGTAGAATATACCAGAACACCTTCAACATTTTAAGGTTGAAAATATGATACTGCTATCTTAAGAGAGAGCTGACCCCAAAATCAATGCTTCAGATACATCAAGAAAAGAATCAGTTACAATGTCTAATTTTCTCCAAATCAAAAGGACTATGAAGTACATTAATTCTATTTAAAAAATAAAAATATATATATAAAAAAATCTACTGATGTCTTACCTGTCTTTGATTTGAAGTGAGAACGCTATATAATGTAAAACTTAAAATACGTAAGATGTATTTTGGATATATATATTTGGATATATTTTGGATATATATATTAAGATATCTGGATAACTTACACAATATGCTGTATAGTAAGACTTTTTTACAGGGAGAGCAAAGAAAGCATTTTCTGCTCCAAAAGGCAAGACACTGAACAGGAAAATCCTAGAATGCATTCAGCATACAACAAACATTAACAAATAGCTTGCAGACTCATGCATTTAGTTAATTGAAGAAATGGTGGACACTCAATACTAGGGAATTTATTCAAACAACTTTTATAATAGTTTTGCATACATGATCAAGATGAGAAGGGATACACTGAAATATTTATTTTAAAAATAATTTTTCTGGAGGAGGCAAAGGACTGAGAATTCTTGAATAATTAAATATCAAAAAAATGTAGGTCATGCTTTTCTGAATCTTACAAACCTTTTAAGGGCTTTTTTCCATAATTTAAAAGACACTGAATTAAGGATTAATTTGAATTAAAACACATTGATCTTATTGAGTTTCATAAGTCCACTAAACTGGAATTTTAAGTATATCCCTTCTAACCCAAACCATTCTGTGATTCTGCAATCTTGAGAAAAGCCATCCCACTGGCATTTCTGTTTTGACCCCAGAGTGAGACACAAACTAGAGGGAATTAGACTATTTAATTGGATATTTCAGAATCTTGAAAGAGTGCTGATTTGGCTGGAGAAGAAAAGATGAGTGTTCCAGGCACAAGTAGATCCTATATTACAGGAAGTGTTCCAAGCATCTGTGCTCATTCCAAAGTTTCTTCTGTATAATACATCTGCCTTGTTAATACAAAGTCGGCCCTGGGACTGCCTAGACATGCTGGAAACAAAATCAGTTCCATTTTATTCAGAGGAAGAAAATAAGAAGGGAGAAGCCTTTAGAGAGCCTACTGTTGTGGAAAGGGTCAAGAAAAGTAGAAATACCTTAAATTTGGAACTAGATGATCTTAAGGTCCTTTCTAACCCTAGCCAATCTATGATTCTATGATTCTGTGAAATTTAGCCAACTACATGGAAAAAGAATTGAATCAAGAAATCAGTTTACCATTCACAGGACACATCTGAGCTTTTGCCCTTAACAAATATTGGTCTTTCCCTGCACATAAGCAACAAACAACCACCAGAACAAACTGGTGTTTTCTTCCGCCAGATTTCTTTCCTGGTTTTGATGTGGTTTGATTTGATTTGATTTGATTGTTCCCCTACATACAGTGAGTTCAAGGATATTTTCAGTTTCATGATCTCGGAGATCTGTGACAGATGAACAGAGCTAGCCCCAGGGTAGATACTTCTGCTCCCACAGTGCTGAACAATTGGAGTAAGTAGTATTTTTCAAACTGTGTGTCAATACCCTTCAGGGAGAGCAGAATTCAAATGCCATTGTGAAGGATTAGGAAAAAAAATGTAAGTTGAAATAAAGTAAAAAGAAAATAGGAAAAAATTGAAAGCAGTAGCTCGAGTCCTCTGGACTAGGGCAAGGAGTTGGAGAGTGAAGAGTGTTGCAGTTTCTCAGCTGTGGATATCTCCCTGAGCCAGGAGTTGATGACTGTTTTTTTTTACCTGCTTGTAATTGTCCTGGGTTTTTTTTTCTAGGTCAGGAGGCTAAGTATGCATTGCTGTAGCAAGAAATTACACTGATTCTGATTCTGCTGTGCTAAAATGAGTGGTGCCTTTACTAAATCCTGCAGGATGGCAGGAAGACAAGTGAATCAAGATTCGGACTTTTGGAAATTGTGGGAAATCCTGGTGTAAAGGGAACCAGAGGTGTGACCAATAGGGCAGAACCAAAGACAGTGTTTTGGTTTCTGTGGATGTAAAAGAGGACAGAGGCTCAGTCTTCCGCTCTCCCTTGACTTTCACAGCCCCTTTTTCCTGTGTGTGTTTGTACAGTCACAGCACTTACCTGCTTAGCCTTGCAGGCTCACTATCAACTAAGGAGGAATGCCGACCTTTGAGGTAATCAAGTCCAGCATTTTTGCCCATGTTAGGCACTGTTTGGGGTTGGGTGTCAACTTGGGTAGCAAACCACAAAAACTAGAAGCACAAGAAATAAATCAGCAAAAACTGGAAACAGAAAATCAGGCCTATGAGAGAATTGATCTTGGCAGATGAGAGACAGGAACAGACTTTATGAGTTTGAAGTTATGCTTTTTACCCGTTTCTAACAATTTCATTTCAGATTCATAACTCATATGGGATTTGATGGATGATGTAAAGAGGCAATGCTTGAACATGGAAATTTTTGGCCTAATGTCACTTTTTTTCAGAGTTTAAATCAAATCCCTTGAGCCTTTCTGAATAGCTAGAAATTGAAACAAACAAATATAGTTCTTTCATTTTTATCTCTCAATTACAAAGCATTAAGGGAAAAAAACCCCGACTGAAACTCAAATTTCTGACTAGTGTCAATGTGAACTGCTCAGCATACCAAACAAGAGGAAAAAAAGTGGAAAAAAAGCCAGGAGAAGTTTTGAGGAGTTTTAAGGAGTTTGAACTTAATACTGAAATACCCAATCAAATTTCTACCTAATTCTATTAAATTCATTGTGTCACTCTAGAAACTAGAGACACTATATCCGGTTTCCCTGACACTGCAGTCAGTGGCTAAACACTGGAATAAGTTCAGACTGAAAGCAATTTTAAAAGTGAAGTTCATTTGTATTACAAAACACAAAGTTCAGTTTTTGTAATTCAAATAGCTGCAGGCAATGCTGATGCCTTTTGCTTTCCACAGGCCAGAAACAGACATAACGATTCTGTGAACTAACTCTATTAACCATAACTTCTAAAGAAATTAAAATCCTGCACATGAATATTCAACTCCCTTCCCTTCATTTGTTCTTTATACAATTGTTTTTCTTGAGAAACCATATATAAAGCTCTGATTATTCACATTCCCATTGACAAAGTGGGTCTGAGACACCAAAATGGTCAGTGGCTTTTATTGTTTTCTGACAACCAATATACCATTTCACAACACATCAGACAACAATCCCAAGAGCCCTCTGCCCACAAAGCCATAAACTAAATGTTCTTGACCCTGAAATACATAAAACAGTTGAGGGACTGCTGAAAAAATAGTATCAAAATACTCCAAGGAATACTCTGTATACTCTTCCTCCTAGAAAAATTAATCACAGTGAAACAGAGCTGTGTTTAGAGACCACCCACATGCAAGTTGACTGGTTTCTCCACCAATTTATCATTGAAAACATATGCATTAGTCAAATGTACCAGATGCTCCAAGTATCATTACACTACGATCTGAACATTAAAATTGTGACTAAGGAAAGCTTTGGTTTACAGTAAAGGGAAAGAAAGATAGCCCCAGAGAGCTGCCTGCAAATCCCTCCATAGAGCATAAAATCATTATTAACCCTACAGCAACATTTCTGTCATGTGAAGAAGCAGTTTTCTTAAGAGCTTGAGAGCCCCTATGTCACAATGTTGTCCCCTCATTTATTAAAATCACCTGCAATATCATCTTTTCTTAAAAATAGCATATTATGAAGCTAAGGCTCTGCCAAGTGCCTTCAGGCTATCTTCAGCCTATTTTGAAGGGATTTATAAAGCAAAATACATAGGAGAATGTGGCATATGAGGCACAGACTCCAGTTGTGGTGCAACTAAAGGCGTTTATTGAGTGAGCTCACAGGCTTTTACAGTGCTCTGCCCAGCCGTCAGTAGCAGCTAGCTCCTTCGGTACTTTTCCATCATGAAATAATGTTCCTTCTCCACATGCACACCATGCTCTTCACCAGACCGTCACCCTACCTATCCCGCGCCCCTTCAGCCAATCGTATTACTGTTCGTGTCTTTGCTTAAGTGACTATTTTTAACCAGATAGACAAACATGTTTCTCTGCTACCGCTTCTTGGTACATAGTTACTTCCTGTTCTCCTGGAACACACATTCTTTGTTCCCGCCCAGCAGGAGACATCTCCCTAAACTATAAATACATATAAATGCATGCCAGCAGCGCCTTCTTTATCCCAGCTCAGCACTGAGGGAGAATGCTCAGACCCTTGTACCTGGCACAGTCCCCACAGAGGCCAGGAGGTATTCATCTGAACACCACTAGCAGGTTATAGGAGCCATATCTCCTCCACTTTGGAACTCTGCTTTAATCTTGAAGGTACTCCTCTTCCTCAAACACCATTTTCTTCAAAAGCAAAATGTTCAAGAGCTCCCTCTTTGGAAAAAGGCTGTCAGCCTTCAAGTAAGGCAATCTTGACACAGAGGTTGGGGCTATTTTCTTGACTCTGGAGAGAAGATGAAATCCCAGAGGAGCACTAACTTTCAAACCATTCTGCATCCTTGCACATATAGCTCCAAAGGAGACTTCTCAGATCAGATAACTGGCCCCTTTGGACCCCATCCTGACATGTCATGACCTCCACTGGGCACTGTGGAAGAAACTGCAGTTGAGCATACTATGTAAAGTAGGATTTTTAGTCATCCCATTTCAGTAAGGTCATTTTTGTACACTGAAAAATTATCATTATGCAATTTAGATGCATTAACTTTTGGCTATATCTTCAATGCCTCTGCAAGGGAATGGTTAGTGTGGTATATATGAAAGCACTATAAACTACATTATAGAGGGAACTTGGCAGGTACAGAACATTCACAGGATGAATTTTTATTTTGAAGCTAAGAACAATGAGGAAATTTCTCATTTGCCCAAAGGTGATCATGTCAAAGGACATCATATTGGGTAGCTTTAAATATCCATCAAACATTATCAGACACTATTTTGCTACACTTGCACACCAGCAACTGAAATGACAGAAACAGAGTCATTGCAAAAATGGGAACATTTTGAAATTATCTGAGTGTGAGCAGGTGTCCTTAAGTGTAATTAGCACTTCACAGCCCTTTTGTTCCTTTAGACTAATCTGCCTAGAATTATCCACTTATAATGGCATACAGCTGCTGAATAGATCTCCCTACATCTGCCATGCCTTTCAACCTCAAATCATTCTCAGTTCTGTGAACCAGCTTTAGAATTCAGAATAAACAAATTCAAGCAAGAGAATGTGTACTTCAAATATTTCTTATCATTGTTCCTTTCCTCTAACATGCTAGTTGCCAAGTTAAGAGTTTTCTAATGGTTTCTACTTTTTGCATTCCATAAGTAATTAGCAAGGCATTTCACATCCCATTCATCCCAACATCCTTTTTAACCTATTTTGAAACTGAGCAGTCAAAGGATCATGTAGCAGATGTGGTTGAATATTCAAGGTCTTGAACAGAGAGGGAGGAACAAAAACAAAGTAATAAACCAGGTTTATGGTCAAAATTTATTTTTCCATCTCTACAATTCTTTTTTTTTTCCATTTCAACTTTCATGTAAAAAGAAATAGGGCTCATATTTTAAAACATTTTAAAAGTGAGATATGGGCTTCTGGATTCTTCTTCTGAACTCAACTCAGATAAGCCTATTATATATTGTCAAGCAAAGAGTCAAACCTCAATTCCACTTTCTAAAGTTCCAGATAATGTGCTTCCATTTAAATCTGTTTGTTAAGATGCCTTTAAAACCAGAGAGTTCTCCTCTACCACAGGATGAGTCAGCAATGAGATTAGAATTAAAGGACCATGTTTTCCAGTAAATATTACAGAGGAAAACTAAGGCTTAGAATGTTACAGTAATGAGTTACCAAAGTTACCAAAAATAAATATGAAAATAAAAATTACCAGAAGCACCAGCAAATGTGTTTATCAGACTTCTTTCAATATTGCTAGTGTTGAAAATAGAAATGTTACTTTGTCTCAATTTCTTCATGTCAAAATTCTTTGTTACTAAATTTATTTCTGCTTAAATATAGCACTTTGGTAAACAAGATACTGAAGAGTTGGCTCTTTTCTCTGTACTGTGACCAAAGCTGTCAGGGAATCCAGAGCAAACTGTTCCTGCCACAGTAGCACGTGGTGCCAAGGTAAACCTGCTGGGCTTGAGAAATAGAAAGCAGATTGCAAGTGTGTTAGTTTCCATTGATAAATCTGTGTAAAGCCAGTCTCATTAGGCTATGCAAACTATAGATTTTATTCTGATTGCAAGTTCCTTGTGAGAAGATACCCTATTCATCACTCTGATGGTTAAGCCTTGAGCTCCACAAAAGAAAACAACTGTAATCCATCCTATAAAGGAGGAGGAAAATCCTGTACTACTTTGAAGTAGCTATAAAGAAGTGTGCTGATGCATGTTAGTAATTCAGTAAGCCATTAAATAAGCTTGTTCCTGGGCTTGAATTCCTTAGGGTCCCATTTAAAAGAAATCAGGAGGTTTTTATATGCAGAAAACTCTAAAGTTTATGCTAAAATAATCTCTCAAAAATTCTATAAATTTAGAAATGATTGATAGAGAAAAACAGCTTTGCCAACTATGTATTTATAAAGGTATTTGTTGTTACTAGAAAATATGAGAGCTATTACAAATGTATATGAAATAATAAATTAATAAATTGTAACAATTACACAGCATTTTACATCTTTACAGTGTCATGCAGAAGCACAGCATACAAATATTTTTCATTATTAGACTTTTATTATTTATCTAGATGCTTTTTCTCCCACTGCTTGTGGCAAACCTCCCAAATGGCTATTCCCTCCAACTCAATTCACCTTTTCTAGCTGTCCCTCACATTAACCCACTCTCTCATTCAACACTTCTTTGCTGTTGCATTAATGTACAAATTCAGAGCACATCCTGTAATGGAATTGCCCACAAAAATTCTCAGGATGATAAAAAGATAAAGTTTCCTGGGATTTCTGTGGCTTTGTATCAGAAAATACTGGTTCATTGAATCAAAAAATTTTCAGAGCATACAAATAAAATGGAAAAGACTTTTTCATACCACAACAGAATCCTTTGGTCAGATATTATATATCTATACAACAAAACAGACCTACAACAAGTTATAACCATTTCCTGAAGTTTACAAGACACAGGTTCAAGTCAAATAGTACTATGGATCCCAGGTTTTTCATCCCATTGAATCAGGGTTTTTTGAGACAATTAAACAAGACAAGTCTCTCAGCCAGCAGCTTAAAAAAATACTAAGTTTCTCTGCAAAGCAAAGTAAGGAAGTTCAAAGTCTTGAAAATTATGAACCGATTTAAGGTTGCAAACCATTAAACTTCTTTGGAGAAATAAAACCCCCAAGCCTCTTCTACTAATGCCCAGACTATGCTAATTTTCCCTTCAAAATTCCTTTCAGACTAAAACTTTGTGTTCATGGTATGCAAGGAACAGCTTTTTGACTTCACGTCTTCTGAAGTATTCCTTTAATATGAGAAGGTTCCTACTGACAATAAAGAAAAATTACATTGTTTAGCTTTTATTTACAACAGACATTCTCTTAGGCAGACAAATGCTGCAGCTACATTCACAGAAGTAATACTTGTTTATGTGAATAGAATTTTCCTAGGAATCCCTGGGCAAGATGTAAGCTAGTGAACACATACTGCTTGGATACTTTTTGTTCCAAATCGCTTTTGCAGAGTGGTCAGAAAATCATGGCTATATAAAATCATATTATGGAAAAGATAAGCCTTGCATTGTCTGTGTTCTTAATCTCTTAAATGTAACAGTACTTGTTTTGAAACGATTTTATGTGAAAAATCATTAGATGTTGGAAAGCCAGCAAGCATCAGAGAACCCTTGATTTAGACTATGCACAAGACATCTGGATTAGACTACATATGGGACTGTTATATGTCAGCAAAGAAAAACAGTATAAACTGTGAGGAAAGCTCACTGAAGCTCTAAACCAGGCTCATGACAGAATAAGGCCAGTACATAGACCTCTGACAAAACTAATTTGGCTAAAGAAGTGGGAAACCTACTAAGGGATCAGCATAATCAAACAGCCAAATAAGCAGTTCTCTTTGGTAGTCTTCTGTTTTTTCCAGTGCAAATGTCATACGAGTACAAATGAAATATTTTTGATTCTCAGACAACTTTGGGAGTTCATGAAATATAAACTAAAATTATCTACAAGCTTGAATTTGACACAGTATTATAAGCAAAAATTACAATAGCAAATTCATTCTATTATATGTAACATCAAGATTCCTGATAAGTATAATGGGATTATGTCAAATAATCTGAAAAAAAAATCCAACTTTTGCAATTTTAAATTACCCACATATAAACCTAGATCAATCTCACATGGAGCTCTATATAGATTGATCCTTCCTGAATCCATAAAAAGTAGACTGTAGAACTGAAGATTTCTCAGCTATACAGAGCTGCAATACCTTCCCTGAGAATCCCCTGTAAAAGACTAGGCTCCTTAGTTCTCTCACCTTTTTTACATATGTTTGATCGATCAGTTTGCCTTTGATGACCCAAATGCTACAAATCTTGTGTATACTTATAACAGCAGAAGTGATTTGGAATAGATAAAAATATCTTTGCACAGCTACAACAGCACACAGGTTTTTTTAAACAGTGGTAGATGCTATTTGCTTTACACATGAAGGCTTATCTCCCTTCCTTTCCCCATCTCTGTCCCAAAACCACACTTGTGTTAGTCAACTGATTTGCCAGTTTAAATAGGAAGAAAAGAAACCAATTCTCTTCAGTTAGTAAAGGCTAATATCATCAAAACCATCACCTTTTTATCTTACACAAAATGCAGTGAAGAAGCCTGTGCCATTACTGCAAAGTACCCAAATTCATAATTGTCAGATAATTTCGTGTCCTACTTCTAGCTAAAAGGTATCTACTTACTGCAATTCAAGTGAATTTGTTCTGCCTGTCTGCTGCTACATCTTCCAGTTAAATTGTGTTTTCACTTCTTTGAAGAACTCACTGATTTCAGGTGCTAAAATAAGGAGGGCTTATTCATCCCAGAGAGACCAAGACTACCAGGACGATGATAAAAGAGACTAAAAAAGGTTAAATGCAATCAGAGTGAAGGGGGAGGGGGAAGGGAGGAAGTCTGGAAAATAAATGATAGAAAACCAGACAAGAACTAGAGGACTGAAACAGAGACCCAGCACTCTTCACATCACTGGTCAGCCTATGCTTTTCTGATACACTCCATGCAGTGGTTCTCTTCCAGGTGCCAGCTGCCTAAGGCCTACTACCTTAACAGTTCCAAGACTCCCAAGTATGATCTTAGGTGCAAACACTTGAAAGGGGTGGGAGAAGAAATTACTGGCAGATCAAAGAAGTACAGAACCTACATCTCTAAGGTGATGGGACACGTTTTACTGAATTACCAGAACGTGCTCACAGAAAACAGAAAGGGCTCACAGAAAACGCACATACATTAGTCAGCATCAACTTGTTTTAGTTCTAGGCATACTAGACTGCATCTATTTACCTTTGAAGTTTGTTTAGGTAGATAATGTTGCTGACAAGCAGAATAAATAACTACATAATTAATGAGAAATATCATGATAACAAGTCTCAGTTGATATGGCTGTGGCTGGATATCTCTGATTTCAGAGTGGGTGCTATAAGCTGAATTAATAATTTATATCTGTACTATTCACCATCAAAGAATTCAGATCTCTTTAATGCTTATTAAGTAAAAAAAGTCTCCCTGTCAATTCCTTTCATGTGCTGAAAAGCAAGCTCCATAGAAGTGTTATCAAACTGTTGAGCATTCATGCACCTGTGCACGATTGCTCAGTAGGACTTTTGCTACCTGTTTTGAAACTCAGTGAATTATGTGACAGCTGAGGCTAAGAGAAAAAAGCATACATAGAAAAATATAAAAATATCCTTTACAAGATGAAAGATATATTTTCTGATTATAGATTTAATATATCTTCTTGATATTGTCTTGATAACTGATAACTTCCATAGTGCTCTAGATTTGTACAGTAGCATTCTCTTAAACCTAGGCACACGCAAAACATTCATGATGTGAGGGGATGGCGCAGCACAGAGCTCAGGCTGTAGAGAGTGCCTGCACTGGTTTCCAGAGGGGAGGGTGCGCAATGGGCAGGGCTGCACTCTGTGCGCCCTGGTCGAGGTTCTCCTGCAGCAGGGGTTGAGCTGCGGGACGCTGTCAATAGGCTGAAAGATGTCAGAGAAGCTGAGAGGTAGCAGCACTGCTTGCTCTAGGATCAGACTGTGCAGGGGCCTCAAGCATCCACTGTTGCTCATATAGGAAAGGAGGCCCTAACCCAGGAAGGTGGGAAACAGTAACAGAAAAAAACCAACAAAAAAAGGAGGAAGAGGACAGTTAAAAGCAAAGGGCTTCCTCCTAAATCTGTTGTCCCCACCCAGAACCG
>JAOEHX010061332.1:0-10433 GCA_025448015.1 Bolborhynchus lineola
GGCCCAGAGCTGAACACAGGATTTGAGGTGAGGTCTCACCAGCACCCAGTGCAGGGGCACAACCACTGGCCCTGCTGCCACACTGGTGCTGGTACAGGCCAGGATGCTGGAGGCAAAACATCCTGAGTGAATTTAGAGCCTCACTGTCTGTAGAAGCATACAGCAATTTTTCCAGCAAATGACAACCCAGTTGTCAGTTAAATATAAAGAACTGAAAATAAATGATTATTTTTTCTTGACTTACATCACAGATGTTACTATAAAGTCCTGTAAAAAAAATAAAATTAAAAAAAAAAAAAAAAGTAATTTTCTGTTTGACTGTGTCCCTTTGACAAAACTGAACACATGCTATGTCATGGCTTTCAGAGTATTTTTAGCTTAATAAAAGATTTCCATTTTAGGTCATTAGAGCCAGAGTACTGCTGGTAAGTAAAATCAGTTTTGTTATCAAACTGATGAAGTTCAGCTCCTTGCTGCTCTGGCAATTAATTTCTCATCATTTATTTCATGTGGTCAGGCACGGTAGAAAGGTTTCCTCCTGGATATTTTTCCATCTAGAGTTCTGAATAATATTACAAGTTTCATCTATCAATCAAGTTCAACTTTGCTCTAACAGCAGCAGCACTTGTATCCACCTAAGTACAAACCAGTTTATAAGCATTTAGAATGTCTGCATTTACTTAAGCTTTCATATTTAACTGCATCAAAGAACAGACTTAAAGTGGAACCCCACATAGGCTTAGACAAGGGTCAGCTATGAGAAGCTGAGTTGATTTGGACACTGCAAACTGCTGAAATGCAGTTAGAACAATGTTATTAATTTTAACTAAATATATTTTGGCCTAGCTGCATTAAAGAAATATACAAGTCCTCATTTTCTTCTGGGAGAAAACAGGGATTATGTGGTAAGTTAGCTGTAATCATGTATTACAGTAGATAAACTGCTCGCTCATTCCTAAGAAAATAATTGAAAGACTTCTTCCACTTCTTATACAGCATTAAGTATTTACTCACAATATATAAAGCACTGGAAAGTGTTGGAAAAAACCCTATCACTGTTTTAACAGCTTGGAAAGAAAAAAAAGGAAAAAAGTGAAAATGCATTCTTTTTAAAGTACGTCAAATTATGCTCCATGATCCAAGAACAGTTTTCAACCTGTCATTTGGTTTCAGCACCAATATACACACTCCTTATAATTTTTTAGTAATAGATTTAACCTAAACCCTACTACAGTTACAAATGTGATTTATGTAATTTATACTTAAAAAACATATTTGTATTCCCATATACACATAATTTATGTTTTACTTATACAGTCATTAAATGTACTAATGTGTACTTCAGTTCAGCAGCACTTGGAATCTCACATGCTATTTTAATATATGCTTAAAACTCAGCTGTGAATAAGATCTGCACTAACTCCATACAACAAATGTGCATGAAAAGTACTTCTCTGTCAAAATCTGGCCCCTCAAGCAAACAGGTTCTAGGGTTATAAAAAAAATAAGTATTTAATAATGAGTATTGAAGACTTCTTGTCAAGATTTGCTTTTTAAAAGGAGCAGGGAATGCTACAACACGTTGCATTCAAAATCAAAATGCAGATCTGAGAAGTTGAACACATTGCTGCAAGAAGTTGGTAGCTCCCGGCTTCAAAGTTTTGCAATTAGGCTTACACAATGCAGAGCTCTACAGAGGGAAAAAATGGCATCACAGTTGTTAACTAGTAAGGGAATAAGGAAACAAGCAACAGAACAACACACAAAAGTTGAGGAGATTGAAACTAAAAGCGGATTTTGGTCACAAGAGGTCCTTTGATTTGTCCTTTTCTCTAGCTAGGAGATGCAACAAAGAAAACAGCTCAACATAAGGAGAGACAATAAAGACCTGTCCTGTTTTGGCTTCTCTTTTCTATTAATTAAATATGTATCTACATAAACTTTCAAGCAAATAAACATTTCTCTTTGCCTCAACTGCCACCCACTGGAAAAGGAAAGCAACATTAATTCTGAATTGCAATACCCTAAATAGGTCAGAAAACCAACCTGACAGATACTAGTACAGATTACATTAAACATCTGGGATGCTTGAAAATCTTAATGGCACTGCTAGAAATCAGCAAGCTTGCAAATTAAACTGAAAAACAGAATACAGCAACAAACCACATCTTCTCTTCCCTCCCCTCTCCCAGCCCCTGCCAGGTGGGCATTAGCATTGTATCACAGAAGTTTTAGAGAGGAGCTGCAGTATGGGAGGATGAAGTGAGAACAAAGGTGCTGACAAATGTGGTGCAACAAGGACAAGCCACACTGCACAGCCTGGCAGTACTAATCGTGCTAGACTGTGCTGCTCCTGCTACACCCCAGGCCTCTATCTGTGCTCATATTGCTGCTCTCTCTCCCACTTGCTCTTGCCTTAAACCAGTAATCCACCAATTTTCTCACCTAAATGGCAGCTTTGGCATTCCAGCTTTCCCTCACTGGCAACTCCCATATTCCCTTTAATGGGCACATGGAGTGCCTGTGGTGCAGGAATTTGCTGTGCAGATCCAATAACTTTTAAGTAATAAAGCAATGTGGAAAGGCTTGCTGAAAAAAACCAACAGTACAGGCTGAAACAGAGCATTATCATCCACTTCAGATATGTTCTAATTTTAGATAAAATAAACATACACTAACACCAAAAGTGCTTACCTATGACAGCAATATGAAGTATTTGCATGCAAAAACATGCACATCATGCAGTGACAGCAGTGTAACAGCATGTAGCACAAATGCAACAAACCTCACCCTTAACTGGAGCAGACTATCCTGCAGACATGCAATTGCAGTGAAACTGCACTTAGGCTGTGATGGCTCAGCCAGGGAAGTCACCATCACAGCTGGGACCATTGGGGGAGCAAACCTGAATGGTACAGACACATCCTGACTTCCTGGAGAGAAAACCCAACCTCTATTAAAATGAGACCCAAAATAAGTAGAGAATTAGATTCTAGAGAACCTTCCATATTTAAGATATTCTCAAGCATGTACACAATGAAGCAAGTTTTGCCAACAGAATAGCTACTCTGCAAATTCTGATGAGCCAAGAGGTATGAACTGATTGCAGATTTGCTCACTTTTAAGGGCCTAAGGAAACTGGAGGAAAGGAAAAAAAGCCTAAGAACCTAACATAAGCCCAGTGAGGATCAAGATACAGGCCTGTAACTCCTTTGGTCCAAATCACATTTCTTCAAAAAAGCCTGTAGAACAAAACAAGTTATACCAGGAAAAAATATCTGGCAAAATCTCCGTTATGAATTTTGTCCCCTGCTATTGTAAAGGTGGGGAGTCTCACAGCAGAACAACTTCCCTGGACTTGCACAACAAGAAACACGTCTTTCACAGGGCAGAGGTTCAGGGCCAAGATACCAGTCAAAGTTGTAATACTGCTTCAAGCTGTATCTTCCGGCTCTCTAGCTCCCCAACATGATTTTTCTTAGGCAGAAGTGCTTTCTACTGACCTCTGGTTTTACTTGTGCTTCCCTAACCTTTGTACTAGGGTTGAAGGAACTAGGTAACTGGGTGTGCTGGCATCTCCTTTTTCTCTAAGAGAATGAGAGAAGACATGTTCTAGTGCCAATGGCTCACTGCATTCAGATCAAACAAAAACTGGATGCATTTTAGCTCTTAAATTACACGGAAAAATTTAGGCCCATATTAAGAAACTCTTGCCCCTGGGATACTGCTTCTTAGATAAACCTGCAACACTGAAATCCTGTCAGCTTTGTCAGTTATCAAGGAACACAAGCAAATGTGGCACATGAGAGCTCATACAATTTCCTGATAGACAAATCTGCTCTGGCTATTTGGCAATCAGCATCCCCAAGTCATTAGTAAAGAATATTTCAGTTCAGTGAAGGCCAGTCATCGGCCAACAGACACATCAGGAAACAGCTAAACTCTGGTTGAGCAATTCACAGCTCAGCACAAACACAGCATCAACAGACCAGCACACTGGATGTGAAGAAATGCAATCACCATTGTTCAGTGAGTGCAAAAACCAGACTATTGGGAAAAAAAAAAAAAGTTTCTTCAAAAAATCCCAAACCAGTTATCTACCAATACTGAAAGCATCTATAATCAAATCTACTCCTTCACATGCAGAGGTACTTGTATGACTGAGGGGCTCAGATACAGGTTTCATTTCATCTATAAAAGGAACAGAGTTTGTTATCAAAATGAAAGATCCTGGCAGCACCTACCTGATTTAAGACAGCCATCTGTTCTCTCACAGGAATATATATTAAATACATTTTTTAAAATAACCAAGAATAAATCTTTTCCAGGAAAATATTCTGACACATAACTGTGTTCTTCAGCAAGTCAAGTATTTTCTTCAGTTCAACAGGCACTAACAATATCAGAAAGGTACAAAACACTCATCTGGATTACAGTCATGCCAGCAAAATGCAGCCACCCAAAAGCACTATAAAAATCTCAAGATAACATATAGGACAGTCAGTGTCATGTTTCAAACATGACAGTCTTTCAAAGTTACTCCTCTATGTATATTTACCTCAATTTTCCTTGAGAATACAAGTTAAGAACATGTAACAGGCCTTAATTACAACTGGCTGGACTGTATCTTCCTACCAAATTTTCACAGAAAGGGCATTTTGAAAAGGAGAGACTGTTTCTTTTAAGAAAGTAATAGAAGATTCCTCTTTTGTTCGAACAAGAATCAAATACAGTCTCCTCCTAGAAAAGCATAATTCAGCCATCAATGTGTAAGCAATAGTTCAGCTACACTGCCTTTGTATTCACTGGGGAATTTCCCAGAAAAAGGCAGACTGCAGAACCCAAGCTTAACCTTGAGTTTGGCTGCTAGGCATTTCTGATCATCTTTTCCAGTATTTGTCTACATGTTCAAAATCTTGAAAAATCTTGCTATAAGTTAAAGAAAAAATCTTTAACATCAGAAAGAAAAATATGGTTATCACAACCAAAAATCCTTCTTCCTTTCAGCTGTTCCTCATACTGAATATTGATGTATTTGATGCACTGCAGTAAATTAGGCATCACTGGTATGATGCGAAACAAAGTGGTAGTGACAAACACTTGGATTTCTTTAGCTGGTTAAGCAGAAAAAACATGACAAAGCTTAAATTTCACTTCCTCAAGAAACCAGAGAACATGATAAAGAATCAAACATACGAATAGTAATAGTACATAAATATATATAATAGTAAGAAAAATAGGTGCTGATATGAGGAAAAAAATATTCAAACAATCAGAAAGTAACTTGAGACTTGAGTACTAAAAAAACACGCTGTTTTCTTTCTTTACCATCTCATCATTTGTCACACAACAAATAACTAGGTCTAGGCTTTCAGCTCCAAATCAGCAGCATGTATAACTTCATAGCACAGGGGTGAGAAAAAAAGCTGAAGCTGAAGTTTAGATTTACTGCCTATGTTTCAAGATACACTGTATTTATAGCAGATAGCCAGGATTAAACCTAGTCTATAAATACTTAAATCATTTATGAGACTGCAAAAGACTAAACATAACACAAACCAAAACCACTCGTACAAACATACATCATATTTTAGAGGTTTTCAGTCACCCAGGAGATGAGAAACAAGACAATGATTCAGACAACTCCTCTGAGCCCAGTAAGGCAGAAGTGACTTCAGCCCACATGAACCTCCTCAGAAAACAGAGGGGCAACCTTACTAAGCTGTTTGGGAAGACCTTGTTTTAGTAGGGTCTCTTTGCCACAGGCACATAAAATACCTAGTGCAGTGATACCCTGACCTATTAACCAGTCTTCTAGGAGCTATCCCAATGCCACTCTCACTCCAAATGGGTAAAACCAAAACCACTTGGGTACATTCCAACAAAACAAGGCCACAGTTTGCCCACAGCTCTACGGAAAAGTATAAGGAATAGCAGGGTAGGAATATAGATTGCATATCTGTTTTGTTCTCAAAAGTAGCACTTTGGAATTAAAACTAATCTTGTTCAGGGGCATACAGAGAGGTGCTGTTTTGTTGGGATTTCGTTCTGGCTGTTTGGTTTTTTTTTTTTAACAAATTTGATGATTGGCTGATCAAATGGGAGGAGAAGGCAAGCACACAAACCCTCCTCCCTTAGCATTCAGGCAAGTATCATACAAGGCTTAAAAGCTTAATGCACATCAGTTTCATGAAGTTCTCTGGGGTGGACATTCTTAAGACTTTATGGATCATGATTATTATCATATGAATACCAACTATGCTTAAGTGTCCTTCAGTAGTTTCCCAGATAGTGCATTACATTCAATGGCAAAGAAACTACCAGGAAGCCCATTAATTTCAGTAAGAGGAAAGACTTGTGTGGTTTTATGCACTTTGTTAGCTTGAGAAATACTTTTAAAGAACTGATTTTATGGCCCACTTCATTGTTTTGCAGCTATTGATATACATCTGTGCTGCATCACTTACATCTTTTAGTTAGAAACTCAGAAATTGCCAAATCTATTGTCAATCAGAAAGGAGCAATAGCCAATTTAATAGCTTTAAAACATATCATCATGGATGACAGGACACTTTTCCACCACTGAAAGGTGGACATTATGTTTCACTTGCATACATTTTAATTTAAAAAAAAGCCAACATAAAATAATCTGAAACACACAGATACACACATCAGATTCCCATCCTCTGTAAATCTCTTGCCAAGGACAGGCTTGTGAGGTCCCCAGTACTCCTGCGCCAGAGCTCTCATTTATCTGCCTTTCCTGATGTCTCTAGTAATAAAAGCAACATATTGGTGCAGCTTCCACTCATAAAGGCGCTACCTTTAATCTTGGTGGCCCTGTAGAGCTAGAGTCAGTACATTACTTCCTACACAGTAGACTTTTGCAGAATTACTTAAATACCATAAAAAGCTAGAGGGTAGCTCTGGCTTAGAGAAGTAATGCACCTTCAAGAATGTGTAAAAACTCTTGCAGGTAGAAACAGCTGCCTTTTAAATGAGAACATAATACAAGCCATTTCAGCATTATTTTACCAAGGCTGTAAAGAGCTCTCCCAGGCTCATCTCTGCTAATTGCATCTTTGCAAGGCACAATCAAGCAGATGCAGAATGACTACTTTTAAGTGCTACTCAAATAGCTCTGAATGGGCACAGGTAGCTTTCCTCCTTTCCCTATTCCTCCTGTTCTTTGGCTTCACATACAGCTCTAAAGAACCAAACTCTCCACTCAGGTTACGCAGGTAAAGGAAGATTCAAAGAAAGATGATGAGATTTGTCATGGTTTGGTGCTTTTTGGCAGCTTTTGAACAGAGCCTGATAACTGCAATGGAGAGGCTGCACTTAATGCAGGGATAATTTCAGAGTAAAAATCGCATAACCTTTCTCATCAGTGAATGATTAATAGAGGAATTCGGATCCTAATAAAGTCAGCCAGCCCCCAGACTCCTCTGGTAAATCCCTTCTTGTCATCTTTCCCATTCAGCTCTGACTCATCTGCAACAAATACTTCAGTTCCTGGCCTATTCGCTTTTAATGCCATTCTTTTTACAGTTGGTTAAGTACTTACGTCATAAATGCAATGCAGTGGATGGTGGACTATAGATACATAATACATTTGAACTGCATCATGAAGAGACACACCTGAGTTAGCTTTAGGGAACTTAAATACCAGTGTCAATGAATGCAATACACATACCTCAGCACGGGCTAACACCTGTAAAATATTTATATTTTACAGTCCCCACTGAGGCTTGTGCAGCTTCACTGTGGATTAGCTGGACTGAACTGAACTTGGACACATCATGATGTGCTACAGTCCCACCTCCAGTCACAGTGCAGCTGCAGAGCCAGAGGTGACGAAGGGGCTCCTCTTTTGGGGAGCAGCAGCCAGAGCTGAGCTCCAGCCACAGAAGTGGCAATGCATCCACAGTGCACAGGGTCTGTGCCTCTGTACAGAGGCAGGGTGACAGTGAAGCCCTTCAGACAGAAACAAGGACGGATGGTTACTATTAGGCCCTGAGGCACTTCATTTGACATGAACTGTAACTGAAATGACCATGGCTTTTAGACATCAAAATAGACTCAGAGGCCTGAAAACTTCTATCCATTTTAAAATATCAAAATTATGATAGCATTTCAGTGTTCCATGCAATAAGAAAATTATGACTGTACTGTATAATTACGCCTAATGCAAAGGTGGGTTATAATTCATGACATACAAAATGGAAAAAAAGCTTGAGAATGAGCCTTTGTCTGGTGAGAATATAAGCATCTTCCTGATCAATTATCTCATGCACATTCAACCAAACAGAACTGCCTCATGGCATACTCATTAACCACATGTACGTCACAGCTGTGTAACAGAACATAGTTTTCTATAGGTTTGTACCAGCCACTGAGTGGCAGTAATTCCTTCATACTTAAATCTGAATTATGAGATGTAGGATGAAAGTTCCAAAGTATTGCTAACTCTTAGTTCTTTTACTCTACCTCTAAATTCTTCTATGTTTTAGCATTCCAGACAACCATATAAATAATTCCTAGTGAAATACCTTGTTATGTGTTTCAATTTTTAGACTGTCAAAGTTTCAAAAGTTACATAGTTCATTCTGCTAATCATACAAAAGAACCTAAATCTATGTTTTGCAGCCTTTTTTTGTTTCTTTCCTCAGTATTTGAAGGCTCAATCTTGAGATGACTGAAATCTACCCGTCCAAAGACAATTATCTGATTTCTTAATACAGCCATTTTCAGAAACTAAATAGGAAATGCTGCGTATACACATCTTGAAAAAAATGTTTATGAATTATTGCTTAACCACTTAATAAGCATTTCATAGTACCTTGTTCAAAAAGCTGTACTGGTTACAGTTGGTTACAGCTCCTGATTTGATCAGTACAATGGTGCATGGCATGCCTTGACAGATGGAAAGCCGAGAGGTTATTTGCTGGCTTATTACATTACATTCGTGGATGAATGACAGTACTAGGCCTAAGCCCAAATAACATTTAAAAGAAATCATAAACAAGTCCACCTAGGATTTTGACATCGACTATATATAGAAATGTTAAATGTTGTAATTCAGGCTTTAAACAAGTTTCTAAACTAATAAATGATCTAGCATAAGAACTGATTATAACCACACCTGCCTTCACTGAAGATTCAGTTCTGCCCTTGCAAGCATCCAACTGCCAAGAGATGGGATACAGAGCAGCATCGCCCTTGCACATAGATCTCCTGAAAGAGCTCCAAGGTCCAGATTGACACACTGGTCTGCACTGCTTGAACAAACCAGAAGTGAAGTGGTGCAAGTCAGAGCACACAAGTAAACAGATGTCAGATGTAACCACAGAAAGCCATAATTCTATTCTTTTAATATTTCATACCCTAATGCAAATGCGGAATTCTCTTGCGGTAAACTGAACACTGTTTTTTACGAGATGCACGCCTGGTATGTACACAAAAACAACAGGCACTCCCACCCCATCATTTCTTATTGTCTGTCGCCATTCAGCTGGAAACATGACCACTTTAAAAAGATCTGACCCAAAGCTACCGCCGGGCGGGGGACTGCAAGAGTACCAACGCCGATAGGCAGAAAAACCCAAACCCAAAGAAGTTAGTAGTATCAGACCTGGCATTTCTGCTATGAGGAAACTCCGTGTTTCTGTGAAGCACCGCAGGGACCTCGGTACCTCCTCGCACGGAGCACAACCAGCTCCCTCCCGCAGAGGCTCTAGCCGTGCCTGCCCGTTCCTCGCGCTGGGGCTGACAAACTTTCTCGGCACAAGGTCGAGCTTCCCCGCGGAGCGGAGCAGCCAGCCCCAGCCCCAGCCCCAGCCCCGAACCCGAATCCGGCGGCGGGGAGGTTTCGGTGGACAAAGTCCGCGTCCGGGCAGGCCCGCGGTGCTCCCGTAGCAGCCCCCCACCCCGGGGAGCGGAGACCAACATGGAGGCGCGCCTGAGGAGGAAGCCCCACAGCAGCCGGCGCCCCGCGGCCGGAGCAGCCCCACTGCCTCTCTCCCCGCAGCCCCACGGGAGACGCTGCCCTCCGCGACACACACCGGAGCCGTGGGCTGAGCTCGGCCGCCACCCCTCTCTCCACCAAGAGCCCCACCGAAGGCGGCCGGGCCGGAGGGAGCCCGAGCCCGTGTCGCTTCCTCATTCACCCCACGCCAGGCGGGGCAACAACTGCCAAGCAGAGAGAGTCCCGCGCCGGGGGCAGGTACCAGCACTCACCCACTTCCAGAAGACGTCGGGGCCGCTGCCACTCCGAGTTCCGAGCGCCGTTCTGGGACAAAAGAAACAGAGTAACTGAAGGAGGGCGAGAGGGAGCCCGCGGTTCCCTCCGCCACGGCGCGGTGCTCCCCGCCCCGTACTCCCGCTCCGCCTACGGGGCGCAGCTGCGGGCCCCGCGCTCACCTGCTGCTGCT
>JAOEHX010061334.1:0-11779 GCA_025448015.1 Bolborhynchus lineola
TAAGCGTTAAAAAGTTGAACTTTATATTAAAGTAAGCAGTATTAGTGCATTTACCATATAAATATACTCCTAAATCCATTCTTTGGTGAATAGTTACAGACTGAAAAAGATCCATATCAAGTTAATGAACTCTACTCTGCTGACTTACAGAAAAGAATATAAAATAGGAGAATCTACATATATTATTTCAAACTGCTTATTAGACAGACTTATCTATAATATATAAGGCACAAATTACATTAAAATAACATTCACAGAATTACAAAGCAAAAGTTTCTCAAGTTAGAAAATGAGGGGTTGAGGGGATATCAAGGTTGCCAGTGCAAACTCAGCTCACCCCTTCTGCTTAGACAGTATTTGTGATCTTTAGTTAAATCATCTCATGACAAAGCAGATGTGGGAAGTCAATGCAGAAGAACAACCCTAGGCAACTTGGCAAAAGGATAGGCTGCAATGATAGACTGCTCACACTCATCCAGAAGCAAGTACAATTCCATAATATAGTCTTGCTGCTTCACTAAATCCCAGACCTAGAAATCCACAAGAGGAATTTGTGGTTTGTAATTCTCAATATACAACACAATAAGGTTTAATCTAATCTCCTTAATGTCATATATGATTCATTAGCACAGTCTAGGCTGAATAAAAACCAAAACTCCCAGAATGATTGTGGTAAATCAGCGCCTAAAAGGTAGGGAGCTTAGAACCATAATGCAGAGGCTTCAAACAGTTAAGGAATTACTTTTAAGGAGCATGGTCACCAATTTGGTGAGAAGAAAAGCTAATGGGACTGGGCAAAAGGGCTTTAAATCAGCAAGAAAGAATAAGGTGCTCAGCAAGGAAACAGGAAGAAGCAGAAAGAAAAGCAGCTAGTACACAAGAAAATCAAAAAGAAAGATGTATCACTAGAAAGGAGAATAAAGGGCACCAAACTGAGATTCAGCAGGCAGGTAATTTAGGGTCTTAGTAGAGAATGTCAAGGAAAAAAAAAAAATCTGAGAGAAATGAAATGAAAAGAAGTGCACACAATGCTGTACAGTATCTCTGTTCCAGTGAATTGAAAGGTTCTGTTTGGGAAAGTAACACAAAACCCCAGCAAATCTTACTGTGGTGTAAAAATAAGTAATTGAAATGTTAGTGGAGGAAAGCATGGCCCATGAGATAAGCAAGGAGTGACTGCTCTTCTTTGACATGAGCATACATGTGTATGCTCAGGATGCATACCCTCCTCCAAGTTAGCCATGGAAATGGGAAGATAAATCACTATTTTGAAATCTCTGAGTGAAAATAAAAGCAAAGAAAGGCAGTTTTATATGAAGTTTACCAGCAAAACATATATAAGATGAAGTCCTGAAGTAAAAAGCACATACTGGAACTGAGGAATCAATAGAAGCCATACTAATCTTGATAGAAAAATTATCCTAGAAGCAGAAATACACTTAGTAGGACCAACTATTTTCACATTCTTTCAGTACATGTGTTTCCTATACACAGCACAGAAAAAAATCAGGATCCTAGAAAAGAAATTTTTAAAGAAAACTGTGCTAAAAAAGAATCTAATCAAAAGATTCAACAGAAAAACTCAAGGAAAATTTTCTGTTGATTACCTCCCTCTCAATTTGTAGATACCTGTCACCAGTGAGCAGAACAGACCAGTTATGATTTACTGCTAGAGTTAAAAAAATCCAACAAACAGCAATAACAACAAAAACAGAACACTAAACAAACCAAGAAGTTTCTTTATCTCTTTTTACCAGTATCATGACTCTCACCTCACATTTACTGTGAAGGTAGCCAGTGCTCATCTTCCATGATTGCCTTGTAGAAAAGGGTGAGGCTCATCAGAAAACCAACAGGAATTCCAAATCACTTTCTCCTGGGGGAGTTTCCCCTGTGTGAGACAGGTGAAACAGTGTTTCTGACTAATTTAATAATAACTGTTAATCTGTATTAGCCACCCCTCATACAACATTCCTTCCAGCATTTTCACCAGCTTTGTTGCTGGATGCATTGAAGGGCCTTCTTAAATTGTAGGGCCCAGAACTACCCATAGTATGGAAGGTGAGATCACACCAGTGGTAAATACAGTGGAATAATCACCTCAAAGGTGCTTTGACCAATTTGATGCAGTGATTGCAAGTTTACTGTATGTTTCCAGTAAGATTTTTATTTCAAGACAGTACATTGCAAGAGAATGGGATAAGCTTATCAGGCACTATTTTTGGATGCACATGTTGTTTTAAAGACTACATTTTTACATTGCTTCTATAAGATATTAATCAGCTTAAAAAAACCAAGTGTTTGATATTTCCAAGTTCTAACAAGTGTCTGTGTCATTACAACACTTTCATGTTCAAATGAGAAATATCCAGAAAGAAGGGTCTTTTTGTGGAAATTAGAAGTGAATTTCGGTTTCCTTCTCACTGGCTAAATTTTTGAAAATTTACTTAGTTTAGAAGCTGAGGGCCACAAACTGAATCTGCAACACATTTTTAACAATGCTTTAATGTAGGGGGAGATAATCACTTGCTCATATCCATAACTGGTATAAAGAAACACTTTTCACAGAATTTACTTGCAAATATGTTCTGCAGTAAGAAAATCCTTCATATTGAATAGCAAGAAATTCTTCAGGTTGATTTCTACAGTCCTGTGACCTGCAAGATCTGCAGGCAAAATTCTAGTTATGCAGTTCCACAAATACCTCCTGATCTCATAAAATCTGCCCTTCCTAAAGGCAAGATTCTCTTGAAGGCTCAACTTTTTATTTGGTTTCCTTCACAAATCTACACAACTTCTTCACATAGCTGGAATATTTTCTATCTACAAGCATTTCCTAGTAGAAATTCATATTTATTCCTCTGAAAATATATATTTATTCCAGGCTACGAAGCCTTTCTAAAAACATCCTGCAGTCTGAGATTTCCTTGGCTCTGCATTGTGTTCACCTGCCTCTCTTATCTGCAATCAGACATAATCTTCATTTTCAAGTTAAAAGCATCAATTAATAGTTTTGAATTGCATCTCATTTTTGTGACAGAATTCTCCTTTAAAATACCCTGCACAGTGACTTGATCATAGCTATATCTGAACTCAGGAAAGGCTAGGACCTCTTCCAGTTTTTCTTTATTCTGACCTCCTTAATTGCACATATTAAGAGAAAACAGTGAGTCAAAAGCCATCAATCTCTTTATTCTGTTCAACTTTTAAGGTCTTATTTCAGACTGCAAAAGGGACCAGTACAGAGAGTTCATTTTTACTCCTAGATCAATGACACTTAAACTTATCAAATATGTTCAAAACCACACAGCAGTCTGACATCCCATCAAACTGACCATGAAAAATATTATTGTGTTACCTCTTGTATGTAATGTCTGTGTAGAACAACTGACAGACTATATATATTTCTGATATATGAACCTCAGCAAACCTATTAATAAAAGAAAATCAATAATGTTCTTACTGTTTGGGCGTCAAACTCTGATAATGTTTCTGATAAAATGAGAAAAAGAAAAATAGATGAGCTGCAGGTTGTTTCACTGGATACAGGGCTCCATCTCAGCTAGCGTTTTGACCAAAATCCAAGCACTGGCAGCCTGCATTTCATCTGTTCCTACTCTCATATCAGTTCTCCTTATTGTTGTCTGTTTCTTTGCATATTTATTAAGCTGAGCTTTCTCAAGGACAGACTGTAATGGAACAGAATATTTACCAAGTGTACTGGTTTTTAAAATTTTTCCTATGTGGAGAATCACACTCCATAAAATCAAAACTTTAATTTTCTTTTATGTGTTTTTAGGGAAGAAAGATGCTGCATCTATAGAGAGATTCAATAATTATTTCTTCTTATCATGTCTGAAGTTCTGCTGATTAGCATGTCATGTCTTCCCAAAATGTATGTAACTGCAGAATTCATGCTGTTTCTTGAGTTGCAAAACCAAGGATAAAAAGAAAAAACTCACAGATTTTTGTTTTGTTTTGTTTTGTTTTGTTTTGGTGGGTTTTGGTTTTTTTTTTTTTCAGGTTTTTCCTATTTTAGTTGAGATGTATTTCCCAGCTTGTGGATCTCCAGTACTGACATGTGGCTTTATAAAAATGGTAGTGCCTCAGTTCCCAGATCTCCTCACTATGTGCATTATGCCATACATATTTTCTTAAACTACTAATAACCTATCACCATTTCTAATACACATAAATATACTGAAAGCATGTGTAAATGCCAAACTCAATGTGACTTTCTCATTACATATTTTGCATATTTTCTACAAGATTTCCTATCTCATCTGGTGCCTTTTCTTGATCTGGACTATGGACATGACTAGTTACTATGAATACTATTTTGGATTACACTGCGTTTTTTGTCACAAAGATGTGCAATCAACAAGTATTTTAACCTTTTCAGTACCTTTTATTTAAAGTTGTTGAGTTTGTCCGCTCCTTTTTGACCATGGCACTAAAGGCTAAGTATACTTGTTAGAATACTAACTAAAGGCTTAGGATACTTGTTAGCATTAAGCAAAATCCAAAATCCACATTTATGCTTGATATTTTCAAATCTGTACTAATAAGAATCATTTGATGCCTTCCACACCCTCTAAAAGAAGCTGACAATTATAAAAACAAGTGTAATGATGAAGAGCTCAATCCTTATTCTGTAGCTTCTATAAACTCCAGCTACAGTACAGATTCAAGGAATGCAATGAAATCTTAAAAACACTATGGAAAATATTATGGAAGTTCCTTTTACAAGTTATGCTCTAAGGCATAGTAAGGACATAATTATTTCAATGTCCATTTTGAAGCAAAAGGGTCATCAATTTTGCCAGGACTTCAGTTGTGGTATCCCATTTGTTATTAGCTAGGGAGACTTCAGTGTTTAAAAAAAAACACGTAGCACAAGACAGCATGTCCAGTACTAATGATTTCACTGCAGCTTGCAGGCAAAATAATCTCAGATTCAAGGGTAAATAAATAATTGCTAGAAAAGCAAAATTAATGACTAAGACAAAGCTGAGCTCACTAGTGACTCTACCCTTCCAAAATACTGTATTTACCTTCTGGAGCTAAGGTATTTAGTTTGCAAGCAAAAGGATAGCTTGGCCATTTTGATGAACTTCATTCATGCATACTTCAACCCTTTAGTAATATGCATGTTTTTAATGAGCATCATTTCAAGGATGTCAAGAATAGAAGCCTTAAAAATTAGGAAAAAATCTTAGAATTCTGGAATGCTACACATCCTCAAATAGTAGTTTTTAAGTAACCCATTTCCGGCAAATCCTTGGAGTCAAAAAAATCCTACTAGGTTTTTTGTGATTTTGATGGTGCTCAGACTTCAAAGAATAATTTTAATGCCAAACAGTAGAAAATGAAGATATGAAGCTTTTTTTTTCTACACACATACTTCACATGTTGGCCTTTATTTTTAAGCCTGAAGTTTTTATTTAAAACTAAGTCTTAAATTTTTAACTTATTAGGCAGTACAGCTTCAGAAATTCATTTGGCTGAACAATGTAAGTTATATCTTAGCAATATCAGAGTAAAAAACCATAGACAATGCATTATCCTAGCAACACTGAGCTGGCATAAGAGCAAAAAAATATGAGCTCTTACAAGATTCAAAGGCAAGAGATGAGACGTGAGCTTTCCATAAACAAAACTCAAATAACAATCTTAATCTTGGAAAGCCAATATTAATTTCTCTAATACATAGTTGGATGAGTTCATATTAGTAATAGCCACAATTCTTTGCCTTACATAGCTCAATGTGTAACTATAAATAATATGCAATTGCTTAATGCTTTTAAGTTATATTAGTAGCAGCGAGAAAAAGAGGTTCTTCTGGGACAATAACCTTTGTTCATCCTGCTATTTCTACCTGAAAAATTACTTTCAATCTATTCTAGGAAACAAAAAAAATTTGTATGTTTTAATCTCCAATTAGCATAATTTAGCTCAATATATATGAGGGTTTGCATATGTTTTCAGTCTTTCAAGGAAAGACATGAAACCAACCCTTTAGAAAAATAGATCTTAGAGACAACTTAAGCAAAACTGTCTTCCACTACGTATTGCTTGGATATGATCAGCTTTCACCTTTCTTCTCTCTTCCAAATGTGTGTTGGGAGTTACATTGAATATTACTAAATTATTTCTTTACATGATAATAATAATATAAAATTTCTTTAAAAAATTAAATCAATAAAAATGCTTCTCTTTTTAAATACTTTCTTCAAAATAGTTCTGAAAATTAAATATTTCAATTTCTTTTGCAGGGAAAATTCATAAGAAGCTGTTGAGTCATCTTTTTGGCACTGAACAATAATTAGAGCCTTTTTTAAGATACAATTCAGTAATGTATTGAGTCCATCACAACTTAATTTATCCTTAGTGAATTTGAATCTCTATATTTTATAAATAGGAAATGGGTGGTAAACTGCCTTGTATTTAGAACAACTGCAGACAGAGTCAATCCTTCTCTATCTATCTTAGAAAGGAGAGCTAGCAAATTTCCTCCTTACATTGTCCTACATGAACTCTCTGTGAAGGTAGCAAAGGTAAAATCATAGTATTTTTCCCCAAAGGCAAATTTCAGACATACTTTCTATCTGTACTATCTACTTGTAAAACTACTTCACAGGCTCAAATTCCATTTTCAGGTTAGCCGAGGAACCTGTGACCCTAAAATATTAACATAGAATTGAAAAGTATTTCAGTGCTAATGAGTGAATCAACAGAAACTTGATTTATAATAAATATAAGTGTTTGCAAAATTGGGAGCAAAGGGGCTGTCGTAACTCAGCTGTTCATCCCTGTCCCATGTTTTGGCTATTGACCTCTGAGCTGAAACTCAGTGACTGACTGTGGTCCCTTTAAGTTTCCATGCAAACCAAACAGGCTTAGGCAGTGATTGTCTTGTATTGTCTGACTACTATAGCATCATCCAGCTGCTCTGGACACAGCTTGGCTATACTGCAATAACTGAGGTAGATGACATGTGAATCTAAGTGGAGAAAGCTTTATTACAATTGTGTAATAGGTGGCAATGAGGGCCATGGGACAGATGACTCACTGATCTCTTAACAATAGATTTATGTCTCAACCACAAATAATATATTTTGAGGGATTTTTGGAAGAGTGAAAAATGGCAGTTGCTGACTAATGAAAGGAAGAAGTACAACCCCAAGAGTGCTCTAATAGTTGCTTTTGACATACGTCTGGCATACAATTGCCAGTAGCCACAGGGGACATAATGCAGGCAGCAGAGTGAGCACATAAAGACATTGCATAGTTTAGGAAAAGGAAGATATTTCTCCCCTCTCCACAGGCTTTGGAGTAGGAGCACCTTTGTGAATCAAGCGTAAAATATGCCACTGATCAAGGGGCAGAGAACAAAAAAACTCCCCAAATAGCGCTTTCAATATCTTCTTGTTCAGTTCTCCCAACAGAGGACAAAGTAAAATGAGGCAATGAAAGCTTGAATTGTTTATCTACCTATTGTTAAGTTTAGTTTCACTTCATCACTAACTCGTTCATAAATTGCATTATTACAATATATTACTACAAAGGTAGTATCTCAGTGATATGTCTCGGGGCCCTTGAGCCAATAATAATTTCTTCATGACAGAACCACACCAACTTTAAAGTAGAGATCAACTCCACAAACCATAGCACACCAAATCCTGTCATTAACCATAATAATTACAAGCCACAGATCAGCCTACACTGAAAGGAACTGCAAACACCTTTGCAGTCAGTTTTATTTCAGTCAAATGACAGAGAAACAGTAACTACCAGATGTGTAACAGCTATGTCAATCTGTATGTCTCAAAGTTCAAATAACACAGAACAATTATTGTTTTATCAAAGTTGCTAAATTGAAATTCTGTCACCAAAAATCTGTTTTATTTCAGCCTTATCTGTGCAAGAAATGGCTGGTTTCAGGATGTTCCTTCAGTTGCATGAACTTGCAACCCAGCTTTAAATATTCAGCATAAGTTTATCTATAGAGGTTCATAAAACTCAAGCCTAAAATAGCAATGCTGATAAGCCTTAAAAATATTTTTTTTTATCATGTTTACCTTTTCAAACAAAGTCTGTGAAGGCATATGTTTGTTCTTTATAAATAATTTAGGAGACTGAGGTGCCATGAGGAAGAAATACTTCTCAAATCAGAAAAATCACCTTGGGGGAAAAAAGAATAAGATGGGGACAAATGACTGTAAGAAGAATGTCTCTAACTTCCAAAAAAGTGAAGTTCCTAGTCAGAAGTGAATAATATTCAGAAGAGATTTGACCTATTTATGAAAAAGATGGGGTGATACTGCTGTCTGAGATAGCAGAATAGACAGTTTGATGACCCCTTGCAGTTCTGTGCAGCTACTGTTAAAATAAACCAGCATAAAAAACATTACATGGACTACTCCTTTAAAAGTATAACAAGCAAAATATTATGTGAAGCAAACTGTTAATGAGTTTACACAATAAAATATTGTGCAAAGACGTAGTTTGAATACTGTATAATGCAAGATGAACTGGCAGTTTCATTATGAAATCTCTGCACTCAGCTTTAGAACAAAAACCTTCAGCACATTTTGTGTCAGACAGGAAAAACTCTTTTTCCTACTGCTTGAAACCCTGTCACTCACTCTTTTTGGGAGATGCAGTATTGTATTTTCAACAGTTTATTTTGGTTTTTGTTCACATCATCAAATAACTGTCCTACAGATAAAATTTTGTCACTGATTGTCATTCATGAAGAATCTTCATCTGCTAGTAAACATGGAATTCATACACCTGATATCCAGTAAGTTTGCTTACGTGGCTGCCATGTTGATACCTCTCTTTACACCGATTAAATTCAGTGTTCTATGCAATAATTCCAAGCAGCAGGTTCCTTGAAAACCAGCTGAAAGAAATGTTAATTTATTTAGTTGAGTCTTTTCACAGTGCATTACTCATGGGTGTTGTAGGGGGTGTGATGCTTAAAAATATAAGTATCTGTATGTATATATCAAGTGTTGACTAATCTTTAACACCTTTTTAGACCATAGTTTATGCCACCAGTAAACTGGGATCATAATCATGTGCTCAAACACATCTTCATAAGTATATTACATTTGTCAGCAGAATCTAAGGAAGTAAAAGCATATCTAAAAATGGTCATGTTCCCTTTCACTGGCTTCTAAATACCATCTACTATTGAATTTTCTGCTGCATGCTTTCCTCTCTCCTGCTTCTCAGTCTCATAAAAAAGAAAAAACAAAACCACCAAAAAACCACCAAAAACTGAACTTGAGGAAAACTTTGTTTCAAGTCTGCAAATTCCCTTCTTTTTTGAATTTGTCCATGAGTCACGTAAATTCTCAATTGGATGCTAAATATCAGCCTACATACAGGAAACTCTTCATGTTAGATAAAAGGTTATTTTAAGTCAACAAGGTGTGGTTCAGACATATTCAGATACCTTTCAGTATAAGAGGTTCAGCTTATTTAAGTGAAAAGTGTCCTTTTTTTGCTGGTTAAAAATGGTAATCAGCATCACAGCATTAGTCACCAGTGCCTAGCCTGAAAAGTGCAATTCTTGTTCCTTCCGAGAATTCACAGCTTGTTGTGAATGAAAGTCTAAGTCTCCGTGAAGAGTAGACTTATTTTTTTGGTATTTTTTAAAGTAGTGCTCACAATATTTGCATTATTCTTCAGAAATTTCCTACTTGAATTGTCTCATATTTGGGCCCTCCAACCCCTGTTTGGTAATATTTTAAAGCAAATATGTACTGAAGAAGAGGTTCATCAAGTCATTTCCTTGGTAGCATAACTCCTAATGAATCCTTTCATATAATCATGCATATCTTTATAAATATGTCCTGAGCAATAAACCATGATTGAAATTAAGTATAATGCACTCTTAAGGTTGATTTAATCTCTTTTACTGAATAACCATTAATATGAAATTTTCTCACAGGATGCTGAAACAAAAATGAGGAATGTGATAATAAACACTGGGTAATAAAAATAAATTAAAAATCAAAGCTTTATGATATATTTTTCCAATAAAAATTAAAGTGGCAAATTGAAAACAGTAATGATGCCCATCCACAGTTACAGTTCAAACAGAACATCTCAGAACTTGATTTACAATTAGTGGCATCTTGAAAATGAGCCATCATTTTACATATAAAACTGCTACCACTTCATCTATCAAGCATAAAAATCTTGATGTTGATTAATTGCATTCTGTTACACTGTTTTTCTCCATAAGGCTTCACAGAAACTGAAGTAATATTATTCAGTATGAAGCTAGCAAGCTAGAAGGTCCACACCACATCCATGCCCAGTTCATTGCTGCCACTCTGTTCATAAGCAGTAGGTATTTGGTGGATTGAGACATTTTAGTATCTTCAACAGGATATGAGTATAGGACATACACTTTGGTGACTTTCAACATCATATTGGCAAAGGCTTCAAACACTTGGAGCAAGTGGGCTGAAGGCAAACACTGGCTGCAAGAGGCAGCTTTCCAGATGTGACGCTCTTGCCTAACAAGCTGCAATGACTGAGCAATACCATTCAGTTTTCCTATGAAAGCGTCATTATCAAAAAAGGGCTGAGTAAATATCAAGATCCACTGTTGTTTTTACCCCTTCTGCAAGATTAAGGCTTAGGGCACAGTAGCGTGCTGGCTGGTCTAAGCAATTTCCCTTGTGGCATTTCAGCTTTATTCCCACTGTTCAGTCTGCCTCAGGTTCTCAGCTCTGAGGTTTCATACCCAACCTAAACTGCTAATACAATGATTGACACTAATCCTGCATATTTTTTATTCACACTGATATCCAATCCCACTTGCCATTAGTATCATCCCTTTTTAAGGGCAAATGAAAAGGAATGGAAACACCCAGTTTACCTTTTCTTCCTCTTTCATTTATTCTGTTTCAGAGCCTTCATCTGGATGTGGAGAATAGCAACATGAAACTATAAAACTGAGAGGACAGAATACAGATATCTTGAAAGTTGTACCTGTTACACAGTTCAGGCCATAAGTAATGCATTTTCTTTCATCTGCAGAGAAATAGTTAGCAGTAAACACCCTTTTAATCTATTTTTTAAATGTGGATATGTCTCAGGATATTTGTATGTTATCCATTGCAAAGAAAACCGAGCGTAGTTCTTTAACTTTTAACTTGTGTGAAGACTGATGCTAAAAACGCCCCTTAAAATACCCAGGAATCTTTAGTGCATAAGAGCAACTAGCAACTAGGCACATAAGCTCTGATTTAAACAATAAAAAGTAAAAAAAGAAAAATCATTTATAAATATGACCATAGTTGCAGGCTTTTTCTTACCTTTGTTCTTTAATGTTAAACAACATAGACGCACAGAATCACAAAATAGGGTTGGAAAGGACCTTAAGATCATCTAGTTCCAACTCCCCTGCCTTGGCCACGGAAATCTCACACTAAACCATGCCACCCAAGGCCCTGTCCAACTGGGCCTTGAATACCACCAGCGATGGAGCATTCACAACTTCCCTGGGCAACCCATTCCAGTGCCTCACCACCCTTACCTTAAAGGATTTCTTCCTCATATCCAATCTAAACTTCCTCTGTTTAAGTTTGAACTCGTTACCCCTTGTCCTCTCACTACAGTCCCTAATGAAGAGTCCCTCCCCAGCATCCCTCCAGCCCCCCTTCAGATACTGGAAAGCTACTATGAGGTCTCCATGCAGCCTTCTCTTCTCCAGGCTGAACAGCCCCAACTTTCTCATCCTATCTTCATACAG